>QMFE01000251.1:0-10045 GCA_003314665.1 Tricholoma sp. MG77
TCTCGCCACCACGGTGACTACCTCATAAATACCGCCACCAGATGCCTGGCGTCGTCCCCGTCCTTCTCCGCCGTCGAAGGTGGATAAGTATGCATAGTAAATCTCAAGTTTCTGGTAGAAACAAGTGTGTGCCGGTGGATACTTGGACTCGGAAGGAGAAGCATGAGAGGAAGGCGGACGAAGGAGAGGAGGGGAATCATGGTCCCATTTCGACGCGTATCAGCGGATTGCAGTCCGAGAGTTGGGGTGGGGTGATTTGTGCGCGATCGTCGGGGCATGTCTCGCGAAGGAACTAGAGTGACGAGGAGCGCTGGAACTGGCCTTTGATTCGTGTTGTTGATGCGAGCCGGGAAGATACTTGGGGTCAAACTTCGAGTACTAGTTATCTTCTCAACGTCCCGCCATTTCCGAACCCTCTTCCTAGCTTGGCTCGGATTCGTCGACGTCGACGTCAAGCGTCAAGAAGGTCATGGAGACTCTCATATGGGTCGAGGGCTCCTAAAGCCGCACCTCCCGCCCGCCCCATCTTGCGCTGTGCCTCGACCATCTCTCTAAATTCGCTTTCCGCCATCCCGTTGTACAAAAGATCCTGGTGCGCGACATAGGAAAGTCGTGTGTGATGACGACCATCGTCCGACTTCTGGGCCAGCGCTTGAAGCTCGAGGCTTCGAACATGGGGATGCAGGAAGCGAGGACTAGTGGGGAAGTAGCTTCATCTGTTGAGAAGAAAGTCGGGTAGAGATGAATTTTAGAAGGTGAAAAATGAAAACTAACTGGGAACGAATGCAGAGAGATTTCTGAACCTTGCTCTGGCGACGACCACCCACTGTTTCTGTCCAACATTCAACGCCACACCGCGCTCTCCCTCCCCGAATTATCCGTCCCGTTCAATACCATATCCCATATGCCCTGCCCGATCCCGTACGGACCCAAATAGGACAAAGTAACATGAATCAATGTTGTTGAAGATCATATCATTTGTGGGTTTGTATATGCTGAGAAGAAGGTGGGCTATGGTTGATCTTCCAGGGCCAGATGACCCGGCAATGAAGGTTAGTTCGTGGGCGGGTGGATAGAGGGAGACGTCTGAGAGGACAGGGCTGCAGGGGAAGTTAGATATATGAAGGCGATGCATGAGAAGGAGGAATGCCTAGTATAGTTCCTTTGAGGAGTAAATTTACGGATGTGGATAGGTGGTGCCAATCGTCCGTCGTGATGTCGCCGGTCCGATCTTCCCATACGTCGCCAGTTTTGAGCCGCGTCAGAAACTTTTGGATGTCGTTCACGGATCTCATCAAGGGAACATTACTCGTATCGGACTCGGAGTAATAGGGCTGGGTTACTTGCGGACATCCGATTCCTGTGTATTTGAACCGTCATAGTGTGCTAAGCAGGTTGATGAAATGCATTGGAAATGAACGTTCAAGTTACACGCTGGGCCGGAAATTGCCGAAGCACTAGTTTCAATTCGTCATCTGCTCGACCACAGTTTGACCAGGCGGAGACGACAAGTAACGTTCCAGAGTGCCATGTTTCATCCATCTTCTTCAGGCATTCTTTGTCCCGCCTTGATATGCTAGCTGTCCCAGAGTCCACGAGATAGGCCGATAGAGACAAATAGATCCATCATCCATCTCGCGCGCTCATTTGCTAGGTCACGGCCGAACTTTCAAGTTATCAATCTAGTTACAGATCATTACCGTCGCTTCAAGTTCATTACTGGTGGGATGCCGTCGAGCAGTGTCTGTCTGTTTCCACCCCTTGTCATGGACGTTAACCTGATATCATTCCTTTCAGCCGCGCTCATTGTGGAGCTTCCTCGTAAGCGAAACGAAGGGACGTCCTGGTGGAATAATCCTCCGTGATTGCTAGGGTACGTGGATCAGAATTGAAAAGTTCATATTGGCCCAAGGCTCGCTGTCATCGTCGCCCCATGATCTCGTTCTTTATCTCGTGCGCGTTGAAATTTCTGCAACCCAACTTCTTTGACACAAGTCCTGCAACAAGTTACAGCATACGCCGCGTACTACATTACGTTCCCGAATCCTATCATCGGCTCTCTAGTCAGCTTCGTCCCCGTATCAATATTCAATATTCCTGATGCAACATCCTATGGAAACTTCCTCAGCAGATGCCCCTTCAACTCTACAGAACTTGAAATCAAAGTTTGTGAGAAAGAATTATGGGGCATCAATCACGGAAAATATTTTGAGTAGCAAGCGTTCAATTCCCTTCATGTTGATTAATCAAACGTGTTTCTTTTGCAGACGTCAAGTAAACAAAACCCAAAATTAAGTCGAGACGCTAGTGCGACGGCGACAGAATGAATTTCAGAATTCTACCGCTATTTGATAAGCCGCATCTCATCCATTCAATGGTTCGATAGATCATGAGTCAACGACATCCTGAGACATTCACGCAAGATATTAATTTTCTAGTATGAATGTTTGTCCATTCGGCATTATATACTATGGCTGCCCAAGAAGCGGTACGCATTCAAGTTACGCCCAACTCTGGTTTTCGTTCTGAATGCCGTATGTATCAGGGCTTACAATCGTACTCAGGCTTCGTCCCCCCGTTACCCTCGAGTCATTAATAAGGACTAAAGCCGATGTTTGGCCCCTCTCACACCAAAAAAATTATATCGCCGAGGTTCTAGGCTCTAGCTTCTGAAGTTGGCGCGTTCCTCGTGTCGAGGTCCTCCGGAATCGCATAAATGGTACGGTAGACGTTGCGTTAGACTCTAATTCATCTTCCCATTATCTGATACTACAATGCTCCACAGCGCCTCGGAGTCATCGCGTACTACTACTATACTACTACTAGTACACCACGGTGTACACTGCATGGCCGATGACGAACAATCTAACGGCACAGAAAACAACATGGCGTAAATCTAGGTATGAATCCACTTGATATATTAGTTTTTCTTTTGCTCATAACCCATCACTGTCATGCAACTTTTTTTCTGTCCTTGTGCGCTCAGGGTCTCCGAGTCGGGTGTTCTATTTCAATGTGCTCATATGCCTGGGCAAAGCGATCCGGACGCTGAAGTGTGCTCTGGGCCTGGGCGTAACGCTCGTCGGGTTTTGGGAAATCACTGCAATACGTGGATCAAGCACAATGACTGTGGTTGGTTGGGGAGGAGAGCTGAGTCCTGTAAGGAATTGTGGTGCTTTTTTTGACTCTGTTTCATTGAGTCTTGACCGAACTGATGTGCTAATATTATGATTACCTGTATTTTGGATAGGGCACTACTACCGCCTTTAGTCCTTACTCGAATTTACCACCACTGTTTTCCACGACTTGAATACTTCACCACGGGCACATGGGCAAGGATTACAAGTGCCATCCAGTCTACCAGGAAAAAATGGCATTGTTTCACTCTGAGGTGACTCAGGTGAGTTTTAATCGTTTTAACTCTATTCATTCTTATTTATTGCAAATCCGGCTATGAATATTTGAGGAATGTCTTTATATCACATACAAAAAGTGCTGGTGATGTAACTGAGATGTAGGTTTCGGCAAGAGGGTGCTGAGTGGGGGGACTGCCTGCTCAACAGCATCAACAAATCCTGGGCCAACTATCATGCTCTATAGTAGTACTATGTCGATCCCATAGCCATCCATAGAGGCTGTAGTGGCCATGGTGACCTCTATGTTCTCTGTAGTGCTACATAGCACTACATAGTCTGCTTGTAGTCTGCTGTACTATACTATAGTCTATGGCAGCATCCTATACTCTGGTGGGGTATATAGACCTATAGTAGTCTGTGGCAGACTATGGTAGCCTGAGGAAGTCAGCAGTAGCCTCACACTGCTATTAGAGGTAGATATTCTCTCGAAGACACTTCTAGAAATAGATATATAATTACAGGGAATGACTAGTGCATATCACCAGTTTGCAAACCTGTGTGGGTACACAGGTATGGGTTAGATGGGTATGGGTATGGGTCAGGTTTGAGGTACCTGTTCAAAACCCACACCCATGCAATGGGTTTAGTGGGTTTTTTCAAGGCACCATTATTCTGATCATGGCTACTGTACAATTTATGCCACATATTTTCAAAGATATTTTCATTTCTCAAGACCAATTTAGAAGTCGACTACCATCACAATGGCTCCTGTTCCATCAAAACTTGTGACACCTCTCATAACACAACCTGAGATAACTGCACAATGAAAAAGGAAAGCATCTTCTCGAATAACTGATGACAACTTTGTAGGTGCAGAGAGTAACACCACCACCAAGTGTCTCAAGCTGTCAGCTGATGCTGCTCAGGCTACAGTGCTAAAATGTCGACAAAGGCAACCATCAGTTGAGGATGTAGAGGATGAGGACAGTACATCAGCAAATAGCTCACCAAAAAACCCAAATGCCCTTCTTGAGGCTGCTGACAGATGTGATGATGTTGAGATGGTGGATAATGACCCAGCTCCCGCACTTGAGGACTTTGAAGAGGAGGCACTTCAGGCAACCCCCCCTGAGCACCTCCTTAGGGTAGATTGTCGCACCAAGAAAGACTACCCTAAGAGGCCCTAGATCCAGGGGCTAGTTCCAAGCACTTTGGTCCTCCCCTGGCTTAGGTCTGGGCATCCCCTTGGTCCAGCCAAAAGGGCAGTTTGGTCTAGCCCATTGGCTGAAATTTGGACCATTACAGCTTGGGAGAGTCCAAGTGCTATAGGGATTCCCATTCTGAATCTGGGCTGGTCCATGAGCATGTGGGACTCCCAAGCCCTGTCACATCACACATGCTTGGGTGTCCCAAAATTACAGGGTTTTCAGTGTATTGACTCAGTACACATGGTGGCTATGATATAACAGTGTCAATGTGAGGGTATATACCATATAAATAGGGTATGTTTATGTAGTATCAATGGGGTGCATGTATATAGTGATAATAAATATATATAGTATATATGTATTTTTCACTTTTTCACCCATAATAAGCTTGTAGTCAGCATTCTCCCTTGAATAGAGAAGGGCGGGTCTTCTTATTTAGGTGAGAGGCTGTATGGGATATCCAAGGCCAAATATACATTATAATTGACAGGGGATAATGCTATATGAATAGGAAAGGTGCAGTGAAAGAGAAAGAAGTGACAGAATGAGGAGAGAGGGCCCTACTGTCTACCAAGCTTGTAAATCTTCTGCAGCAAAGGAGTGCATGTATATGAATATAGGGATGTACTGAGTGGTAGAGGAATAAAGTTGGAGAACTGGGGAGCATGGGTTGGGTGTCAATGCATCAATATGAGGCAAGGGGAGAGATCATCACTTATCTGAATGCCTGGCCCTTCCCCTTCTAAAATACACATTGAAAGAGTATAAAATAGGCTTGGTAAATGATATGAGAGCACCCTATGAGGTTCTAGAATAGTTACAATAGACAGAAAAGGGAATCATAAGTGGCATGGTGGGGTAGGAAGATCCTGACCCTCCAGGGCATGGATCTCCCATCAACAGAAGTGAAAATGACTCACTATAGAATATATGTATGCTTGACCTATTGTTAAAATGCAATTACCAGCATTTTGTATAGTCCACTGCCTCTAGGAAATAACCCATGTATAATCCCTATTGTCAGTAATTCATCCCAGACAACAGGTTCTTCATATACTTACCAAATATCATTACCACTCTATACCAGTTGGCATGGCCAATTAATGGCAATGTACCCAGCAATCCTAAAGCATTTTGAGTGTTATTCATGCCCCATAATGGTGCAGTAGTCTGTAGAGAGGTAGGGTGTTGTTGTATTGACATAGGTACAGTCACTCACCCATGAGCTGTAATGCTTTGACAGTTCAGTGTAGTATCAAGATTAGGGCATAATATTATAGTAGGTGAGGGTGAATTGCATTAAACACCATAAATATTGCAGTTGAGGCCATATAGCATGTACAGAGAACAAGTTGAACCAGGTGTTCCAAAAAGGCAATAATTTAAAAATAACTCAACTGCCAAGCAGTTTCCTGCTAATCAGAGAGTAGGAGCAGATAAAGAAGAGCCTATTCCATAGAATGCAAAAGGACCAAAGAAAATCCATGAAGAAATGGAGACAGGATGCTCAAGGGAGTGTTGATAACTGGTGTGATCAGGAGTGCATGATTGGATGCATATCATTGCCCTGCATCAGCAAACTCTGATCCACTGCACTCTGTCTGCACAGCTCTGCATAGCCACCTGCAGATAGTGATTGTCAAGGGTTTTGAAACCCATGCGGGTATTGGCAAGGGTAAGCTGCGGGTACAGGTACAGGTACGAGATTCATGACCCTTGAGAAACCCTTACCCGCGGCACAGGTTGGCGGGTTTCGTCAAGACTCATATCCTAATTATACTAATTACGAGGCAGAGGCATGCCTGGTAGTAGGCAGAGGATGGGCAGTGTTTATATACTTATGCTAATTGTGTATATTTGTTCATCATAAACAGAACGTGACACGCATTTGTTGAATAAACGCGTCAACATAAACAGTCACGTGATTTCGTTTATTGCATACAAACATGTGCAACTTGTAAGAACTATATAACTATGGCACATTTGGATGTGTGCCCCCCGTCTGGTTTAAAGTCATAGTATAAATAGTTATGTATTGTAGAAGGCCTATAATAGAGTAATGACACATCCTTACCGCTGCTGCGAGCGTCTGCTTGCAGGCTGTGTAATACTGATAACGCAACTTACAACAACCCAGCACCCCTCACCACCGCTGTGAGCATCTGCTCGCAGGGTGGATAGGGAGTGCTTCATACCCATGTGCATTACCTGCAAGGGTTTGAGTACCCTTGCAACCCCCGGGTACCCCTACCCACACCTGCCGAAAACCTGTACCCTTGACTAAGGGTAAGGGTTTCAACGGGTACGGGTATGGGTAGTGAAAAAAATACCCACGGGTTACCCGTGCCAATCTCTACCTGCAGACAGCCATAGTGCCGCAGACACCACAGAATGGGTCTATGTGGTGCACAGTGCTGCACAGACTGCCTTACATCTATGCAGCTCTATGCAGTTCTGTGCAATTTCGGGGTTATCTATACAGGTCTGCCTGGTCACTGTACATTTTAAGCTCATAGCTGTTAATATCTAATGCTTTGAATTGTAACTGAAGCGGACAGAAATACAAGAAAAAGAATGTAATTCAAACTATATGGTCCAACACTGCACCAACCCTTGATGTTTTTACAGTATAATATGTATTCTACGTGAGAGCGCTAGGACTATTTTCCTGCTGTGCTTGGTGCCCCAAACTACCATCTCCCATCTGAAAACTATTCTCATCAATTAACAAGTCAAGGAAGGATCAGGTACAGCTCAGTGGTACTGGAAACAGTGTGGGAACATGCACTGAGGACTTAGCTGATGTTGGGCAAATGCAGAGCTATGCTAAAACACACGGTCTTGGCTTCAACCACTTTCCCAATAGGGTTGCGCCTCTTGTTCGGTTTCTGGGTGGACTGTAACTTCAGAGTGAGAACTGTGGTGGTTGTGCGCACACGTGCGAGAGTAGGGTGGATGAGCATAGACAAGCATGGCAGGAGCGCACGCAAGTTGCAGCAGGAGATGAACTTAATTAGAATGGGAATTTGGCGTTCGATGTCGATTTTCAATTAACAAGTGACTTACAAGGAACTAAGCTACATTGTATTTAAGATACGTAGGAAGAGCGGCGCTCCTTGCATGGAGCAGCATAGCTTGGATAACCATACTTAAAATAAAGGATAGCGATGAGCGAATAGGAAGGTGGATAATAAAAGTGTGAGTGAGATAACACTGAATAAGTAAGAGGACACATGCGAGAATGTATTTGGATGCGCAGATCGTTTGGCAAGGGGGTAATACCACATGGACTTGCGATGGCATGGGAACGAGGTAGTATTGATGACCGAGATGAGTGCAAAGGTGTGAGAGCAAGGGAGCGGCACAAGCATGATGTGCGAGAGCGAGAGCGCACACAATTGATGATGGACGAGTGTGCGCTGCATGCGTGGACGTCTGTGCATGGGTTGCACTTGAGTGTGCACAAATGTGCGAGGGTGTAGCACCTATGGAACAATAGTTACATAATTATCTGGAGTTGGGTAGGGGTTATGGAGCATGGTTGCACAGGACATAACATGATTGATGTACTTGCTGAGCTAGTTGTTGCATTCCCAGGTGCTGTGAATCAAATATGTTACTTTATGCATATTTTGAACCTGGTTGCCAAGGTAATTCTTCACCAATGTGACATGCTGAAAGCCAAGGCAGCTGAAGCACTTGATGTGGCATCACAGGCACTGGTGGACCTTGCAGGAGATATCAAGATGGAGGAGGCAGTTATGGATGAGAGAAGAGATGATGATGAGGATGATGATGACAGAGAAGAGGGATGGGTTGATCCATGTGATGGGATGTCACAGGAGGATAAAGATGAACTTAATTTGATGGTGCATCCAGTGCAATTGGTACTGGTAAAAGTAAGTTCAAACTCAGATCAAACTTTAACGATGGACTGGTACTCACAAATCTAGCTACAAAAACTTGCATATGCAATCAAAAACTCCACAACAATCCTACTCCCTCGCTGGATTGAGCTCCTTGAAGATCTTGCAAATGATGCTAGCCTTTCTGATCCCCTCACCATTCAGATGATGCCACACAATGTTGCGACATGCTGGAATTCAACATACAACATGCTTGTATTTGCTCTTGAATATTGTGTGGTGATTGATGAAATTTCTGGTGACAGGGACGTGAGGAAGTATGAGCTTTCAGAGGAGGAATGGGATCTTGTTCAGCAGCTGTGTGATGTATTTGGAGTACAAGGTCCTAGTCATCTTCCCATTCCTGCCACTCACATTTTCCCAGATATTCAAGGATGCGACCCTTTTCTTTTCATGTTCAACACTGAATCTTGCCACAGTGATACCTGCAATCGATCACATTGATACACATCTTGCCACTGCAAGCTGGGATATGAAGTACTTGTCTACTATTCATGCTTTGCTGGCACTTGGAAAAGCCCATCTAAATAAATACTATGACATGACTGATCACTCAGAAGTCTACTGAATAGCCATGAGTGAGTGCTCTTCCCCTGACCATTGTGTTCAATTACAATTCTGTTGAACAGTCTTACACCCCCAACACAAACTTCAATATTTCTGTGAGGCCAACTGGGATGACACATGGATCACCACTGTGACTGCAATTGTCCACAACGAGTTTGTATGAGCATATGCAGACCTTGTTGTTGATGAGGTTGTTGCTGTTTGTGTGAAAATGTATGTTTGCATTCAATATCTTCTTTCTCCATTGAAACTCACCAAGATATGTTTTCAGACTACTAGGCCCACAAAGTGGAACATTTTCGATTTTACCATCAGTCTATGTGCCCATCACCTCTGAGCTCAAGGATGAGCTCAAATAATACCTTGAGAGTCCTGTTGAGAATGTCAAGAATGCACTCACATGGTGGGTCCAGAACCGAGCAGTCTATCCCTGTCTCTCTCTCAGATGGCATTGGACTACTTGTCAATACAAGGTATGTGTTCCATCATTAAGTTTCCCATCCTCCTTCTAACAACTCCAACAGCTACTTCAGTTGATGTGGAATGATGGAGATGTGCAGTCTCATGCAGACAGTGCATGAGTCCATCTTCTGCACTGTCCACTAGCAGGAGAGAGGTGCCCTAATGCAAGGGTGAAGCCTGTTCTATAGCAATGGTAGGCTAAGACAAACTGTATCTACATGTACTCTAACATGAACATGAGATCATGTGACTACATGCCACATGACCTGACACCTGACTGTGCACACATGCATGGTTACATGTGCCCCTACACAATAGCAATGCCCTCATTGCTACTGAACTCTAAATAAAAAAACAAGGAAAATGATGTCTAAAATATCTGGTGGTAATATATGCAGTAAATAAAATAAAAATAAAAAAGCTCAGCACAATGGTATCCATCCCAAGGCACAGAGAGCCTGACTCAAATTGTTGAGATATGGACGAGATAAGAGTGTGCTTAGGACTGAGATTGTGAGGGTAAAGG
>QMFE01000252.1:0-16994 GCA_003314665.1 Tricholoma sp. MG77
AACAACCCTATTCTTCTGCCAAACACCCGAAAATGATCCAAAAATGAAGCCGAAAATGAGCCGAAAATGGCCCAAAAATGGCTACTGTGAACAACCCTAATGCCCGAATAGCTCAGCACCGTTAGCGAGACGTATGGTAAGAGCTTCGTCCCACTGCTTTGTACTTACACCAACGCGGTTATCCGATTAGGACGCGACGCGTATTATTGTGCTGTCGGTAAGCCTTTCATCTTATTCACTGTTGGTGATTGAGAGAAATTTGATTAATTAGGTTACTGCTTCGGAGCCCCATTCGCGCTCGATTTAGCTGCAAAAAATCATGCTGTAGCAGGTAATTACGCTCACTGTCACCTCCCAGCTTAAGCTGACACTTCCGTACTCTTAAAGCTGCAATCGCTCACCCATCATTCTTGAACGAAGACCACTTCAGGAACGTCATCAGTAAGATATCCCACATGTTTGATTCTGATCATCACACTTACAGAACCTGTCCTTGGCTGGTACGATCGAATTTATCTTTGAGCCGTTGACCAATTTATCATGGTATCAGATGATGATTTCATGTTCCCCCTCGCCTCTCGCTGCCGCGCAGAAGATATATTGTTTGCCAAAAAGGCGTTATACCATGTCCAGGTATTCTCCGGCGTCAAACATGGCTTTGCGGTGCGTGGTAACCCAGAGGTCGAAAACGAGCGTATGTATCTCGACTTTTATCTATGCTTGGATCAACTTATAAGATTGATTGAAATATTCCCTTGTAGGCTGGGCGATGGAGGAATCTGCTCGTGGAATTGTTAATTGGTTCAACAGATTTACTGCGCTTAAGATTGCGGCTGGATGAAGTCACTGTCAGGTCGTTGTTGCGCGAGGAGTACAAGACTCCGCTAATGTAGAATATTTTACATGTACAATAACTTGTAAGAGTAAGGCGTCTCGAAGAAGTCTCCATTTCCTGGAGCTTATCAATCCTTTGGCGTGTGATCGGATCAAGCCATGCCGAAGCATTGCGTTTCACTCGTCTTGGTGTGGGCCTCTTTTCCGTTCTTGTCGTCATGTTGGCCATAGCCCGTCACATAATCCCTGTTGCCCCATGCTTAACGCATACCCACTTGGAGGATGTGGGTTACGTGGCGCCGTGGTTTGATCGAGACGGGATGACGTGTCGTAACTACTTTTCCGCTATCAGCTGTGGCTTGGTGCCTGCCGTCACAACAACGACGCGTCCCTCCGGCAATTTGAGCGCTTGCGTCACGGTCTTCATATAACCCGCATTCTATCAACTCAGAGTCACTGACCACACCGACTCACAAGTCAACGCCATGTCACCCAGCACACAGGATCCGCCGTCCGAACCGACAGTGTCCAAAGAACAGGAGGCCCTAGGACGTGTAGCCACGCGAGAAGAGACTACTCGAGAAGACGACGGCGCCAACGCGACCGTCAAGGATTTACGTTTCTGGTTGATCATCCTTGGCCTTCTAATCGCCACGTTCATTTCGGCATTGGATCTCACTGGTAAATTGCTTATTTTCTGAATCCCCGCCCATATCTAACCACCGATAAAAGCCATTAGTACCGCACTTCCTACCATCGCCAATGCACTGAAATCCCAAGATTTCACTTGGATTGGTAATGCGTATAGCATTGCTGGCACGGCGGTCATTCCATGGTAAGCTCATCGGCGTGTCTTTGTACCAATTCCTATTGTTTGACCTCACGCAGGTCTGGAGGACTTGCAAATGTTTTTGGAAGAAGGCCCATTCTACTAGGAGGATTGCTCTTCTTTGCAGCTGGTTCGGCGATGTGTGGAGCTGCTGTCAATATGAAGTACGTCATTATGTTAACAGTCGCGACGCTAAGCTCGTAACCTTAATGTTATTGCAGTACTATGCTCACAGGCCGAGCCTTTCAAGGCGTTGGGTCCGGTATTATTTTGAGTCTTGTGGAGATCGTGTTGGCGGATTTGGTCTCGCTTTCAGAGAGGTACAGCAGCTATTGTACTACATATCTGACTACAACTCACCCAACACCTGAAGGGGTAGCTTCCAGGGTGCATTTGGTGCCATCTGGGCACTCGCGTCAGCAGTAGGTTCGCCGCTATTTGTTCCATTCACCGTTTTTAGTAGCTTATACAGCAGGTGACGTTACCTAGGTCCTCCAATCGGTGGTGCTTTTGCCAAAGCAAACTATCGATGGCTCTTCTACATGAATTTCCCTTTAACAGCTGGCGTCTTTGCCGTGGTAGCATCGTTTATGAACCTAAAGACTCCTCCAGGAACAATGAGAGAAAAACTCCGACGTATGGATTGGTAAATCCTTGACTTAAATATGATATCTCCAGCTGAATTTATTTGCGCAGGACTGGAAATATGGTTTTCATCCCATCTATCACGTATGTCTTCCCTGCCTGTTCATTTCCCATCATAACTGACCCCTCGTAGGGTCTTCATCATCGGCCTCGTATGGGGTGGTCAACAATACCCTTGGGACTCTGCCCACGTTCTAGGCCCACTCATCGTAGGCGCCGTTGGCCTCATCGTGTGGTATATTATTGAAAAATATTATTCGGAATACCCAACGGTCCCGTTCAAACTACTCATGAATCGCACGACCGTGATTGGATTCTTCACAACATTTATACACGGAATCAGTGCCTTGTCGATCATCTTCTACTGGTGAGCTTTCATATGAACACACAATACTATGATGGCTGATAGATAATGCGGATGACAAGGCCCGTTTATTTCCAGGCTGTAAAAGGCGCTTCGCCCCTCAAGTATGCTTTTATTGTCTCTTTGTATCTGTTTCAGTAACATCTGATAATGTGGACCTTGGCCCTAGATCTGCGGTGGACTTCTTTTCTGTCGCATTTATCGTTGCGCCGTTTGCGATGGTTGCAGGGATTTCCATCTCAGCGACGCAGATCTACAGGCCCCAAAATATCATTGGATGGAGTAAGCTAGTGAATTAAGCCCTCCTCATGTCTTGGCTTAACAAGATATTACAGTCCTCCTGACAGTCGGACCTGGATTGATGTCTCTTATACGTGCCACGTCACCAATGAAAGCATGGGTTCCTCTGTGCGTTTGTATTATTCCATGCTCACACGCTCACCTGAACATTGAATAGGCCAATTCCCTATTCTATTGGCATTGGCCTGCTTTACACCGCTACAGTATTTCCGGTGTTATCACCACTGCCTCCGGCGCTATCGGGACAAGCATTGGCTTTCCTTGTATTTGTTCGCAATTTTGGCAATATTCTAGGCATCACCATTGGTAAAGTGGTTTCGTGTTACGCACAAAGCATCATGCTGATGGACGGGTCTAATGATAGGTTCGACGGTACTCACAAATGAACTGAAGAGAAAACTGCCTGCGGCATTTTTGGAACAAGTGCCAGGTGGTGTGGCGGGAGCATATAGCGCTATACCAATTATCGAAAAACTGTGAGCTATAGGTCCGAATTCTGGGCTCCCTGGTTTGGGGGCTAACGTGATATCACTATGTACAGGTCCGAGCCGCTGCGAACACAAGTACGGATTGCCTTCGCTGATTCGATGTGGGTTATTTGGCTTGTTATGATTCCTTTCGTAAGCTGCTTTTTATCTTTTAGCATCTCTTGGCCTGTATCATTTATCACTCCTTGTGAAGGGTGGGGTTGGTTTAATCGTTGCATTGGGGATGAAGGCCTACAGGCTTGAAACACTGACTGATGAGGTGAGGAAACAACTTTCAAATCGCTTTTCGGCCCCTGAGTCGCTGACGCTCTTCTGGCAGCAATGGGGTATTGCGCAAAAGACAAAGATGGACGAGGAGACTTTAAATGACATAAACGTCGCTCGATCATGAACGATAATTGATATAGAACTTGACGTGTGCTTCAGTACAATATAAGCATTATTCTCTTAATTGTGTATATTGGTCCCTTTTTTTGCTATGCTAAAGGCCATGCTGATTTTTATGTACTCCTCTCACTGAATAACGAATTTTTAAGGCCTGTATAAGTATTAAAGTACTGGCCAAATCCCTGGACGACAATATACTACTATTAACGCCTAAAGTGCTGCAGGTATCAGCGCCTGATTGTACGGAACAAGGTCTGTAATATCTGTATGCGGAGCCACGATGCAGATGCTAGTATCTTTGGAAGTTGCAGCGGCATTCGACAGTGTTATCGAGGAAAGTGCGACTAATGATTTTGTGGCATGAGCGCGATCATGTAATGTGTCCCATAACCCACCGCAATACACTTTTAGCCGTCAGCAACGAGCATTGTCTAACAACCTCTTTATGCAAAGCGAAATCCAAGTCCGAACCCGTTGATTCTTACTATGACATGGTTCAAAGCGCTAGTTGTCGATGAAACCCGTCATTGATAGTGTTGCCACGGCTCGGCTCGGCCCCCTCGTGGCTCAGCTCAAGCAGCTAAGCTGCTTTTGTGGCTCTGACTCATGAGCTGAGCCGATTTCCGTGGCTCCAGGCTTAGCCATCCAAATATAGCACGCGTCAGTTGGCTTTGTTGACTGCATGTTGCTGTCGCGCTGGCTGCTCGTCCCGCGTTGCTTCCCCTCCCCTCTCTTCATCTACTCTATGCTATACTCTTTTTCTTTGTTTTATGCTGTTATCTAGTATATGGGACCCTTGTAACACAAAGTAAGCATGTTTTTGACTTTCTTAGCCTCGTGATCAGCCGAACTGATGATTCTTATATCTCCCCATCTAGATCTCTACATACCTCGGTAACAACTATGCCAGCCATCGCACAAGTCTCTCCTTCCCTCCAAAAGGGATGTGAGGTCCATGAATAGCCCCAAACAACCATCTAGGAGATAACGTGGGCATGAATGACAGCAACCATCATTTGCGCCATTGGTATGTTTTTTGTTTTGTTTCAATTCTTGTTTTTCTCTACTAACTAAGTGTTTTTCTTGTTCATTAGGATCTAAACTATTGCTAACGACAAGGCCTAACACGAGGCAACCCACGCACATCCATGAATGCCTAAACCACCTCCACCTCATGCAAATGGGATGTTGGGCCCTATCTCTCTGACCTTTACACTCTGCCCCCAGAGTGAAGTGGTCAGATAGATAGGGGTGGATCAATTCTTTATGAAGAAGCAGAGGGATGGTAAGTTCAGAATTGGTGGGCTGGGAAGTGCTGAGTTTGGCAGCGGTCGGTTGGGAGAAAGCTGTGGCAGTAGCAGTCAGAGTACCACTGCCACGTATGGCATGTTTGAATTCAGTGTCTTCATTAATCTCATTAGGAATGCTACCCATGTTGAATCTGTTTAAATGATAGACTTACCATCCATCAGTTGATCTTCGTTCATTAAGGTGGCAGGTTCAGCAGCAGGGGCTGCAAGGGAGAGGACTGAGTTGTTATGCATTGAGGAGTGATGGGGTGTTGGGGAGGAATGAAGCTTTGTGATAGATTGTAATGGATGCGATACTTGCAAAATGCTCTGCATAAAAGACATACACTCTGCGTGGCATAGTGTGTCAAATGTGTGATGGTCTAGATCTGCAGTTTGTGTCAGATAGGACATGAGGAACAAAAAATTGAAACTGACTTTGGCCATGCAAAGGAAATGATGTCTTTGTGGCCATTGTGGACAATTGGAATGTGAAGTGGACGTGGGATCAACAAGTCATATAACCTAAATCGGATGCATGGCATGGCATTTGAAACTAGCAAAAGTGTCATGAGTATCAACAGGGTGAATGTCTGATAAGCCATGCCAAAAGAATGAGGGCTTTGCAGGCATCTCAAAGAGTTGGAACAGTATGCTGATATGAAATCAATGAGACAGATGGCCTAGATTGGAAGGTAGGTGTTTCTCAGAAATTGATAGGAACATGCAAAGCAGATGTGCATGTCGATTTTAGTGTGCTGAGTTTGCTATAGCACCCATGTACAGCCAGAGAGATCTGAATCTGATCAAAGGGTTACTGGGGAGCTGACTCCTTGATAACCCTGGTCCTCAAGGGGAGCTAACTCCGCTTGAGTGCTATGTGGTCTGGACTGAAGTTGAAGTGAGTGTCATCTGATATTGTCATCACCAGGTTCAACCCATGAGATGAGTTCGGATGCTGTTGCCAAACAAATAACAACTGTCATGAATAGTTCTTAACTGCACCTGGACCTTCTGTGCTCCTCACAGCCAGTGTTCAGATTTTAGTATAACATGTGGTCTACAAAAGCAACTACATATTTATGTTTAGTGTAGTACTTGTACTAAAACTGTAAAATATTTGATGAGCACAGATTTCGAATGCTTGACCTTATGAACAGACCAGCACAATATTGGTCATGTTAGATCCATTGAGCTAATTTGTTGTATTTGTAACACTCCAGGTAAGTCATTATTATTACCACATCCAAGCCCAATTCTGTGAAAACACCTCCTGGAGGACCACTTCTCCTGGCAGTGTATTTTAGCATTTAGTACTCAGACATTACTTGAATGCCTGATGTTTAGGGCAAATAATTGCCATGTGCAGCATGCATGGTTATTGTGGCTTGATACATATATAGTCAATGTAACCAGCACTAATTTTTAAATAATCCACCGCCTGCAAGACACCTCCAGCTAGCAGTGTATTATTCGGTCTCACTTGGTCTTTACACTGTGTACACAAGCATCTTGACTATCTGACATACAAGTTTCATAAGGTCATTCATTCATTAGGCCTGATCAAATTTACCAAGATTCAATTAATTGATAATATTTTTGCTCTACTTGTGGTGTTTTCTCAAAAAAAAGGTAAGGATTTCTAAGGCTAATGCAGGAGCCTCTGCTCAAAATCTATATAGAATGGGAATGGGACAAAGGGAACAAAAAAAACATTCACATGGAAATGAGTAGGGTATATGATATGTTGTTGAGGCAATGGTCCGTGCAGTGGCAAGTGGAGAACCTCATAATCTAAGACATCTGTAGTATTATATATTCTGAGGTTGAACTTAAAATAATAACTTCTCCTGCGTGCCTGCGCTCACGCCGTGTCCACCATCAATAAGCTATTAATATTCTTCCGGCTATCTATATACAATAATTGATTGTATCAATGAGGCATATCTCATTCTCAACAGGTTATGGGCCCTGGTTGCCCATTCTAGGTGCGTTGTTGCAATCACACATCTGAGACATATTTGTTCACTCGTCGAGGTCACACTCAATGTCTACTCAGCAAGCAGATACTGATATGATTGATGCTGTCGACTACGGAGATCAAGCCGAATTGGATGCGGTTGCCGATATTGATGCGACAGCAGCAAATATTCAGTCCATCTTGCAGACACGGCAATCAACAATTTTTCCTGCTGTACGTGAACCCGAAGTCCAGTCTTCCTTTACTCCCGATGATTCCCTTACTATAGCTGCCCAGAGTAAACTCACTGACGTTAATTTGGGCAGACTTTCAACATGCAAAGTTGATCCGAAATTAGAGGCTGGCAATTGGATATCATGGAAAACCAGGATCCACAAGTTCTTTAATTTATTCGAGGTCACTGATATAGTCCACAGTACCAAACTGATGCCTCAGGATCCTATATTAGCACGTAAATGGCTGGGGAAAGATGGCGTCGCACAGGTGCTGATTACTAATAACATTAACGATCAACAAATAAATCACGTTGTTGATGCTAATACCTTGGCAGAAATGTGGGAGAATCTACAATCTATACATGAGACTGTGGGACTTGCAGGTATCATGGCAGCAAAGCGTCATCTCCTTAATACAAGGGCAGATGACAACACTAATATTGTTGATCACATCAACAATCTCCAAGAACAGCACAATGCGCTTACTAATATGGGAGAGTGCATCACCGATCAAGAATTCAAGTCGATCATAATCATGTCATTACCAGAATCTTGGGACGCGTTTACAACTTCCTATCAAGGAAGTAACACTTGGCGGTTACGAGGTCAAGAGCAACCTCAAGCGCTGATGTCTTCCCAGGAATTTTCATCAGTCGTTATACAGGAGTACTACCGTTGTCACCGCGATGATCATCCATCAAACAGTGTTACGTACTACGCACACGTTGACGGGCCCCCAAAGAAAAAGAAGAATACTAATTCTTCAAATACTCCTAAATCTACATGCAAAATATGTGGACAACAAAATCACATGACGAAGAATTGTCGTTACAAAGGCAAGCCAAAGTGCGGCAAGTGTGGGAAGTTCGGCCATCAGACCAAGAAGTGTTGGGGTGGAAAGAAGCCCAACAATAAAACTCCCGATACTAAACAGGAACGCACGAATGTTACGCATGATCCACAAGAGGACAAATTAGTAGCCTCTACATCATATGTAACCAAAAGTGACAATAGCGAGTCTTTTTCCTTTTACCCATGGATTCTTGACTCAGCAACCACATCACATATTACTAAAACAAAGTCGGCATTTACCGACTACACACCCACCAAACCTATTCCTGTTAGAGGATTAGGTAATATTCACATTCATGCGTATGGACGCGGAACCGTAGAAGTCCTAATGTCGTTGAGTCAGCAGGCTCAGACTATAATACTACATGATGTCCTATACGTTCCCGACACACAAGATAATTTATTATCTATTTCTCGCATCGATCACTCAGGGGGACAAGTGTGCTTCACACAAGGACGAGCTTACCTAATAAATCAAAATAATTAAACAGTAGCCGAAGCTAGTCTAGTCAATCACTATATGTTCTTGATTTTTTCAGGCAAGCAGACTCATCTGAATGTGCTAACATAACTCGTCCATCTCAAAATACTTGGAATGAGTGGCATAGAAAATTCGGACATGTGGCAATTTCTGGACTAAAATGGTTAAAGCATGGGAATCTAGTTACTGGATTTGATGTGGATATCGACTCATTATTTTTGGAATGTGAGCCGTGTATAGCCATGAAACAGGCACACATACTGTTTCCGGATCATGCTGAACCACGGAATACTGTACCTGGTGAATTAACACATACCAATCTGTGGGGTCCCACTAGTACCCAGGCACTCACAGGTGCACGGTATAATATTGTTCTTGTCGACGATAATTCCAGGCACCTTACAAGCGAACAAGTTAAAACAAAAGACAAAGCTTGTACAAGGTTACAAAATTATCTCACATATATTGAGCAGCAATTTAATTTCAAACCAAAACAAATATGGTTTGATCAAGGACGAGAATTTCTTAATCAGAAATTTATTAATTGGTCCGCCGAATGTGGGATTAAAATAGAAACTACTGCACCTTATTCGCCATCCCAAAACGGCATAGCAGAACGGTTTAATTGTACCATTATTGAGTTAGCGTGAGCTATGATTCTCACGCACAACATTCCCAAGAATTTATGGCACGAAGCTGTTAATCACGCTACCTATATTAGGAATAAATCTTTCACATGTGCTATCAAGGGCAAAATCCCTGAAGAAGGTTACACGGGACATAAACCCAACGTTTCTCATCTACAAGAATTCGGTGGCCCCGTATGGGTGCTAAACGAGGCATGTCAATCAAAACTTGATCCCAAATCTCACAAAATGATGTTCATCGGATTCGTTGATGGACCATGTGCTATTAAATATTACAATGCACACACACATCACATGAGCACGACGCAAAACTACTATTTCACATGTGATCCTCCCGACATACAATTTGAGGGGGAGGATGAGAATGATGGAGATCAAATTGAATTAGTCGGGCACCATGAGAATTTAAAATGCAAACATCCAGAAGGCGACTCGCCTCCTATTGAGAGAAATTTGAGACCACGAAAGCCAGTCAATTATCGACTATTGGATGATCCGCTTCTAGCATATGATCCATCTCCGGAATTAACGGCTTTAGCCAGTGAAGATCCAGAGGAAGAATCATGGGTCAACTCAAATGATGTAATGAGGGTTATTCTAGATCGTGTGAATTTAGCATCAGAAGACCCACAAAGTTTGAAAGAAGCGCGTAAAACGTCCGAGTGGCCTGAATGGGAAAGCGCTATCCAGGTTGAGTTGCAACAACTCAAGGATCGGCAAACATGGAAACTTACCGATCCGCTGGATAATTGTAACCCCATCAAGAATAAATGGGTATTCCTTAAGAAATATAATAAAGAGGGCACATTGATGAAACATAAAGCCAGATTAGTGGCTAAAGGTTGTTCCCAAATACCGGGAATGGATTATGTTGACGTGTTCTCACCCGTTGTTCGGTTGGAATCCCTGCATGCAATTCTTGCACTAGCTGCTCTCGAAGACTGGGAAATTAGTCATATGGATGTTAAGGGCACGTACCTTAACAGAATCCTGAAGGAGAAAATTTATATGGAGCAACCTGAAGGATTCACAGATGGTACGATGAGCGTATGTGAATTAATAAAAACGCTCTATGGACTTAAGCAATCTGGATGTGAGTGGAATATTCAGCTCAATACTAAACTCACAGCTCGTGGATTCAAAAACTTATATTCCGACCCATGTGTCTATATCCGAAGGGGACTGGATGGCACACAAATAATAACCATATGGGTTGATGATTTATTACTTTTCACAATTACTGTTGAATCCATGGCGAAATCAAACAGGAAATTAGCGAAATGTTTGAGGTATCCGACCTTGGCGAACCTAACAAAATTGTTGGCATCGAAATCAATCGTGATCGTACAAAGAAGTCAATCATGATCAGTCAATCAACATATATTGATGCTATCCTTAAAAGTATGGGATGGCCGATGCTAATTCAGTTACTACTCCAATGGACTCAAACCTTAAACTTGAGCCTGGAGAATCGGAGGCCGGAAATAGAAGCAATAATTATGCATCCATGATTGGCTCCTTAATGTATGCCGCCGTTGCCACACAACCTGATATTGCATACGCTGTGAACAGATTAGCATCATTCACAGCAAATCCTACTTTGTCACATTGGAACGCTGCTAAGCACGTCATGCGCTATCTTAAGGGGACAAAGAACTACGGGATCACTTATTCAAGAATAGATGATCCGAATGATTACATTCATAGATATTCTGATGCCAGCTTCGCTAATAATGATGATCACATGTCAGTATCTGGATATAGTTTCATGAAAGCTGGTAGCGCAATCACTTGGGGATCCAAGAAACAAAATTCTGTTTCCCTATCATCAACTGAAGCTGAGTATATTTGTTTGTCAGATGCAGTGCACAATGCCTTATGGTTATGAAGTCTATATTCGGAATTGGGATATACCCAACCGGAACCGACTTTGATCCGCAGCGATAATTTAGGCTCATTAGCAATCGCTGAAAATCCATGCTATCATAAGCATACTAAGCATTTCGACATCAAACATCACTTTATCCGTGATCAAATCAAAAATGAAACTGTTCAATTAAAATATTGTCCCACTAGTGAAATGACCACAGATATATTTACAAAAGCATTACCATGACAATTTTTTACACATCACCGCAACACTCTCAATGTATCCTCCACTTGAGGGGGAGTGTTGAGGCAATGGTCCGTGCAGTGGCAAGTGGAGAACCTCGTAATCTAAGACATCTGTAGTATTATATATTCTGAGGTTGAACTTAAAATAATAACTTCTCCCATGCGCCCGCGCTCATGCCGTGTCCACCATCAATAAGCTATTAATATTCTTTGGGCTATCTATATACAATAATTGATCGTATCAACAAGGCATATCTCATTCTCAACATATGTAGATAATGGTACATAATCAAACTGTGGAAAAGGAGACATAAGAATGTAGGGCCAACCCAAAATAGGAACTGAGAACAATGAACCAAGTGATTCTCTCCCTATACACCAATCAACGAGAAATCTCCACTGCCACTCTCCTCCTCCTCAGTGACATCTAAGAGAAATCCTGCTGCCTTTCTTGGAGACATTCCTCAGATTGGGGAGTGTTTTCCAGGCTTTAAGATGGCGATGCCATGGGGGCAGAGTGAGTGGCATAAAGTTGTCCAATTCTTTGGGAGCTGAGGATGGGAGGGAGTCTTCCTCTTGTTTCAGAAGAGTTTCGATACAATTTTTTAAGACACGGCCAATAGATCATGTGCAGGTGATGTGGAGTTCAGCTGCCCATAAGGCAATGTCAAATTATATGATTTCAGAGAGAACATTTTCCTGGTAGCAATAAAAAACAGAGGTCAGGCAGGAGAGGTTGAGAAGTGGTATGACATGCCAGATATTCACAGTTGGCTCGTTTGGTTGCCATCGTTGACAGTGATTGCATTGGTGGCACAGTCAACATGTCACAAGCCAAATTATTTATAACAAACAAGGCCAAATTGTGCCAACATGTGATGTGTATGTATTAGTCAAGCATAGTGTGGTGGGAAATAGACGTTTGAAAATTGCACCTGCAAATTAGCCTGGCTAATTAGCTGCTAATTTTGCCAAACTTCCCAACATGGTCAAAACTAACTTTAACTAAGGCTCCAACCATACCATATACCTACTGTATATATATGGTAAATAATGTATCCATATCTGTATGCTGGCAAACAGCTGAAGAGCAGTATATAGTAAATATACACAGTATAGAGTATAAGGCTTCTCGGTTATGATTGGATTTTAAGGGACTTATGATGTCAACCCACCACTTATTCCTGATTGTAAGTACATGGGGCTGATATAATGATGGTGAAAGCACCTTGTAAGATTTGTTGATCGATACATTGTTGATCAATAAGATTGGTTTCTCCTCACTCCCATCCTCCCTGTCTCTCTGTCCTTTTCACTCTGCCACCAGAGTGAAGGGGTAAGATAAATAGGTTCAGGTACGAGTGTGGGGACTGTTTGATGTCTAGTGTTCTTGGGCATGGAGTTGGGATTCGATACGAGATGACAATGGGCATGGGTACTGGACGAGGATGTGAGGGTGATGTGGGTGTGGGTGTGGGTGGTGATGGTCGTCATAGTCAGCCAGTGCCAGCAAGTGAGCTTTCTGGGGCCAGCAGAAGCAAAACAGGTGGAATCTGCACCAGTGGAGATCCTGGGGTCTGGCTCAATCTCCCCAATCCACACCCACAAGTAGAGGATGTATCGGAGTGTGATTCAAATATTTTTGTTCTAATCTTCATGATGAGGGCTTTTGACTGAATCTGGTTAAAATAGTGTTGATGCCATCAGATGGATTGTTTGATATGGAGCGGTATAGTTTGTTGAGTTCTTCTTCATACAGTACATGTTTGAGCCCAGCACCAGGTCTATGTTTCATTGTGTTCTGAAGTGCAGCAAATGTGGCACAAATGTCACATTGTTTATTGCCTGCTAGCCAGGTAGCAAGAGGTGGAAGTGCCAATGCTGGTCTAGCATTGAGAGCAGGTGGTTTTGAAGTGGATATGGCTAGTGCATATTCAGATTCTGGGCACATGAGTGTTCATATCTTTGTTAGTCATATAATGTGTACTAATCACATATGTTGACTGTAGTCGAAGAGCATCTGATGGATGTATCCTTCCCCTTTGACTTTTGGTCATCAAATCTCTTTGTGGGGACCTCCAATTCAAAAGCAAATTACATACTGGATTCACAGATAGGTGTTAGATTGTCGTATGCATTCAAATGGCCATCATTGAATCCAATAAAACTTAGGGTTAAATTGAGCTAGATGTTCTGTTAGTTCAGGAGAATTTCTTTGTTTTGTATTGTTGAGTTGTCAGAGAAGAGGAGAAGAGCGTCTCTGACCTCCATGGTCTAGTCCCAGTCAACTTCACTGGTAATTGAAATGTGCAGGCAATTGAAATAGGTGTCTGAAATGCCTACCGAATATTTATTACAAATGAAAGGGTGGCTGGTGAAGTAACAACACAAGTTTTGAGCTAAATAACTTTCACAGGACAATCTATCTCATGTCCTATAGCACATTTACACTCATCAATAACATGAACTGCAGGCAAACCATATCCAGTGAGATATGCTGAGGCCTGTGGGCTAGTCAAAGCTCTGATTGAATTTACATTGATGAGAGCTGGGAGGCCATGCTACAGATAATTTAGAAGACAATGATGAAAAGATCTCGAAAAAATACCTCCTGATCAGTAGGGAAGGTCCCATCAGTAAAAGGTAAGACCTTGTATTGCAGGTGAACTCCATTGTTGCACTGTTGGTTATGAACCTGATGCAGGATTGACCAGGTCATGTAAGTAGCAACCAAATGTGCATGCACGACATACTTGGGAAATTGTTTTTGTCAATGGAGCAAGGGCACAATTGAGGAAAGGGGGTAGTGCTGTGGCAAGACCTGCAGTAAGTGCGCCTGCAAACCAAGCTGGGGCTTGATCAGCATTCTTAGCGTCTGCCGATGTTAGTATTATGCAGTCTAGGATCTTTGCTGATAACACACCCAGCGAGAGGCAAATGAGCAGCCATTATTTTAGTTTCATATACATATGCCCTAGCAGCATCCTCATCAGTCACAGAATTTAGTTGTTGATTCTCTGGATAGCTTTAGTGGACGATATCTTATGATGAGATTGGTGCCACCAACTATTATCAATTGTAATCTGCACCGCATATTTACAGGCTCGAAGGACATCTTGAAGAGTTGGGGAATCATTTGGGGGGATGGGTAACTCGACATTGCCAACTGGCTGAAGAGGCAGCGCAACAGGCATTGGTGATGAGTGCAAGTTGATAACTTGAACTCTTGCTAATCTGATTGTTGATCAACATATGATCACATGCTAAACCTCTACCTGAGGCACAGCCATTAACACTTTGGTGTTTCTAATCAAGTGTCCATTCCAGGCGGCTTTTTCATTTCACTGGAAACCACTCACATTTTACCATGATCTCACCGAGGAATCGACAGCTTAGACAGCATCACCTTCGATAGTGCACATCCAAATCATGCCTCATCAGCCTTTGTTATTACTTGTCATAGTATATTTTGCTTTCTGCATGTACTAGATGCTTACCACAATGCTTATGCACAGTTCTTACTATGACATCGTGATCGTAGGTGCTGATGTGGCTAGTTATGAGCCGCATTGAACCCTAGTCCAACACTGAGCATCAAGGATTCCCCATAACCCAAAGTAATTCACCACCTCATCAATTCCCAGTGTCTTGAGGAGCCTCTCACTGTCATCTGACGATGCAGTTCCCACCACCCTCACACCAGCCCACTTTTCCAACTGCACAGCATACACACTGACACCTCCTGCAGCACCCAATATCAGCACCTTCATCCCAGAATTACCACTCTACTCGAACTTCATCTACTATGCGCACATTTGAACAGTGCCTGGTACGCCATCAACACACTCAGCAGGATCAACATGGCTTCTACAAAGTCTATCCCTCTCAGTTTATGTGCAACCTCACTTGGGAGTGCGATGGTGTATTCAGCAAATGCCCCATCATGCAAGGAGGACATTAGAGTGAATATGGGGCCTCCTGGTTTGAAGTTATGACTAGCCTCGGAGTCATCAGACCCATTGGAATGGTTGATCTCCTGGATATGCCAGAGATGTTGCAGCCTGGGATGGGAACATTCTGAGCATTCTATTCCCATTTGAGTTTGTCATGGATGATGGTGGTTGTGTGTACCTGGATGAGGAGTTCACCTGGTAATGAAGTGGGTTTGAGCACAGAAGGCTTGAAGATTAGTTTGGTGCTTTGAGGAGAAGAGTCTGTGGGGGTAGAAGAAGAAGACGTGTGGATGCATATGGCTTACATGTTGGAGACTCGGAGATGCTGACACGTTGCGTCCCTTGGCTTTTTGCAATGAGGCGGCAAGTCATGTTGATTATAAATGAGTTGTGATTGGACAATGATGGATTGCATCATCTCCTCATAATATTAGAGATGAACCATGTGATTAAAGTCTGGGATTCAATATTCAGTAATGATTCCAATTGGTTCTATGACATATCACAACCTAAATATTCAGAAAGATCGACACTGAAAATGAAGTATGTGTGAACCCCAACCAGAACTTACTGGTATTGTCTGTAATAAGAATCCCAATTGCATCTCGAGGAGATTGAATTTCCCATTCAACCTGGGAGATCATACTGAGGCAACATGTTCACCCTTATCCTTGAACCAGAGAGCCCATCATATTCTTCCAGATCAATTGGCTCTCAGGGTGCTTTTTCCATCTTCAATGCTCAGAGCAGGTGTGAGATGCTGAGCCATACTTCTCGCCCAGCCATGCTCATTCTCTGGCAGATGGAATGCCTGGTCAAGAAGGTTAGAATATGAACTTAGGAGAACTGAATTATGCTTACCTAGTGCCAAACATCTAATGATTGTGCTCTGGTACATTCACCAGATGGGTGTTGAATCTAATTCTCTGATCTCGACTATATCACTCGCTCATACATCTCACCCTCTACGCATGTCTCATTATGGGGTCAGAGAAGGTGTAACAGTTAGTTACGAGGTTTGGCAGACAAACACTTACGTTGTACCCAACAGAACTAGAACCAAATCTATTGTTATGTCGTGTACGGTGTAAGTATAAGTTGCTACCTACAACAGTCGTAAACAAACCTAGTTTGGCTATTGCTTACGTAGCAATAGCCAAACAACTGTATATACCGTTACACACCCCTCTTTGAGATTCCAGTAAGGGATCTGAAAAGGGATGCGCGTCATCAATCCGTAGTATGTAAGTAGAATAATAAAAATCCGTCAGGCGCGTGCCTGCTCAACCTCGTCTGCCCATGAACCTGCACCAACTAACCCCATCATGTTTTCATCGGCGGCAGGGGGCAGTGACCCTGATTGCGATAAGGAGCCGTGGGCATCTCTATCGAGAACCGGCGTCGAGTGGGATGTCGGAGGGAGGTCAGCAGGGACCTCCAATTGGTCTCCATGAAGGTTGGCGAAAAGGGGCCCAGCCCCTATGGCTATCCATTCCGGACTGGCCATGCATGACCGGTTGTGCTCTTGCTCGTCTTTTTCCATGAGTACCTGAACATGGGTAAAGTCGTTCTCATGGGGGGCCCACCACCCATCCCACTCAGACAAGGAGGGAG
>QMFE01000264.1:0-10732 GCA_003314665.1 Tricholoma sp. MG77
TCCCATGATAATGACAACTCGACACCAGAGGGATCTTTGACAGAAACCGGTCTTCCGAGGCCATCAAATTGTGTCTGTATGTCCTGGCCAAGCTCGTTGGTCAAACGGCTTACAAACGGCATGACAAATTTGTCAGGGGAAGGCTGCGAGTTCGGCAGGTATAATAATTCGCGCGTGACAACTTGTGGAGTAGCGCTCCCATCCTCGGATCGCGCCTCGATAACTTTGCCTCGCCCTGATTCAAACTTGTACTCATAGGTGGTTTTGATGGAAGACACGCCTGAAGCAGCGGGCGGCGAGATCTGCTCAATGACTTGGGATCGTGCGTTGTATTTGTACTTGTAGAACGTTGGCGCCGAGCCAGCAAGATGATCCCGGGAGTAAGCGACAATCCGTCCCGCGCCGTCATACTGGACTTCTGAAGAGATCATAGCAGCTATGTCGTCAGGCCTCGACGCTTCAATTTTCCAAGCCCGTTCGACACCATCGATGTAGGCCTTTGTTGTGGACCACTGGTTGTCATCGGTAGCCCTCCCAGCACTAACTTTCCGGATTTGATAGAATTGGCCCCCCTCATAATGGAAGGAGCGTTTCTCAATTGGTACCAGTGGGGATGGGGCTTCGCCCTCAGAAATTTCCAGGATACGTCCTATCACGTCATAACTCCGGGAAACTGTGTGTCCATTGGCGTCCATCACAAGGAGGGGCTTTCCCAAGGCCAAGTCATAGGTCGCAGTTTCCTTGAGTGCATTGCTGTCATCGGAGAAGGTAGATGAGGAAACTACACTGGAGTATGTCTCGTCGTATGTGAGCTCGCGCCTAGATGGACCCGGACCCTTCACGACCGTTTCGTTTCCCGCTGGGTCAAATTCGAATTTCTGGTGTACCCAGACAGAATCAGCCACCCAGTTACTGATTTCGCTGCTGATGGTGGTGCCAGGAAGATAAACATGCTTGGTATCTTTCAGACGAGACGTCATCTCCCCCGATTGCTGCGTCACCCATTCTCGAGTCTTGTTACCAATAATCCAAGACCCCGCAGGATCGGCAAACTCAGAATCGATCGTGAGCATTGGGATACCTGGCTGAGAAGACTTAATGGCGACTTGTTTGACATTGGCGTAGTTATCGTGTTGATACGAAACGTCCACATCAAATGAAGGGACCCCAGCCTCGTAGTGGCTCTCCTTCAGGCTCTGTAGACGTACCGACTGGATTTTAGGGTGGTCGGGACTGGGTGAGACAGCGTGCCACTCATAACCTTTCTCGAGGAGCTTATGCCCGAGTCCTACCTCCGTCATCATCACCTGACAAGCCTGCCCAAGGAACGGAAACGTTTGACTGTAGGTGGTCGCTTCGGAAGTACGCACAGGTTGAAGGGACTTTGTGATGGATTTGAAGCCAAGCCAACCTCGTCCGTCAAAGTTGAGTTTCGCATCCTTGTAAGTGTAGCTCTGGCGCTCAGGATCGACGACTCCCGGCCGAGTTGCACTCGAGATTTCCTTGACAATGAAGGTGGGGAAGTGAACGACCTGCGTGCGACTGTGGCCAATGCGCTGAGCGGCGGATGTAGCTTTCTGAGATGAGCTGAGAGCCATACTTGATGAAGCATTGTGAGCCATGGCGTTGACGGCGGCAGTTGTTGCTGTCAACTTGTCGTCCGTAGTACTATATATATTTGAATCGCTGATAGAAGCATATGTCGCTTTGATCTTGGCCCCAAGGCCATTCTCGTATCCCGAGATGAAATCGACTGGCTGCGACGACAGGCTAGAGGACATGAAATTGATCTTTAATGTTGACGATATGTGATCAAAGGTATGCAAGGTGTAATCGGTGCGGCCGACTCCTCGAAGATCGGCCCACCTCACAGCCGTCGCCGTAGACACGGAAGAATCCTGGACACCAGTGATGGGAGTAAACTTTTCGCCGTCAAAGCGCAGAACGTGGACTTTGAAGCCTGTTGGGGTTTTATATGTAGTGACTAGCTCAACACTAAACGTTGAGATGATCCTGGCAAGGGTAACACAACCCATGCTAACCTCCCGGTCTTGATAGGGGATGTCGGTTATAGTCGGTTTGTCAGGCTGAGGAAGGAAAGATGGACCAGTACTTCGCAGGAGCTGCCACTGAAGAGTGCCCTTGTCGCTCTTGGAAACAACTAACATGCTTGTTTTCCCATCGCCATCAGCTGCGTAGGGGTGAAAGGTTGTAGAAGGAAGCCATGGCACGGAATCGCCACTGCTTTTCAGCGGCTGCGTCTCAGCGTTGTAGCAAAGCGTTCCATCCACAGAATTAACAAGACGGATATCACAGACATCGCCACCAGTCCTTGGCTTCTTGGGGATGAAGAAGACATCCTCTGCACTATGGCAAGAAAATCAGGGTGGTTGCTTGTAAAAAAAACTGCACAAAATACCCTTTGCCATCTAAGTCCCCGACAACAACGTGAGTGAGGTGCAGACTGAAGCCTTTATGTCCGTCGCAAGCGTCTAGAGGAGTGAACTGAACACCTTCCGAGGTGGTCTGCGTCCTGAATTGAACAAATCTTAGCGTGGACCTCCCGGCATTTTCGTATACATAGACCAATCCAACTCGTCCATCCCCCTGGGAAGAAGGGAGGGAATGAGGGAATATACGTTCGATCGAGAGTCAGACCTACGGTAAAATCTCCAGAATAAAAACTACCCCCAAAAAACTCGGGCTGGAATTTGAGGGGTTTCTGTGCTTGGTACCGTCCGTCCATCCCGGTCGAGATAAGGGCGGAAAGGTTGTAATATCTTTGCTCAACTTGAACGATGTGAAGCTACCGACAAGTATGAAACGGTGAATTAAGTGCAAGATAATGTAGAGCGTGCTAGATCCGTTTTACCGTCTCCGGTAATATCCAACGGCAAAAGCTGGTCTGGATAGCGAAGCCCAGGGAAACCCGATCCGGAAGAAGGATCCTCATGGACCTTGCCCTGACCATCAGCCAGATGAACAGCGAGGTGGAGGGCATTCTCCATTTTATGTCCAGGATCATATCGGCTGGAAACAATCACCATATCAGTCTTCCCACTTGCAGTAACATCCATCGGGAGTATCTCGAACGAAGAAACGCCCGTCTTGATATTAGCGGTTCCCGGGACAGGATCAAAGACTTTCTCTGGACCACTGGACCAATCGAAAGTGAGAGGTCTGAGCATTGCACCGAACGCATCATCAAGAGTTAATGTCCTCAGACGGCTGGCCTGAGTCACAGAATTTGTGTTATATGCGAGGATATGCTTGTGGGTAACCTTGTCGTGAACGCGGGACTCGATAAAGGCCAGTCTCTTGTCGATGCATATTTTGTGCCCCCCCAAGTACGTAGTTCGCTTGTCCAAACGACTCTCGTACTCCAGGGACACCTCCCGTTGATGTGCCATCTTCAAGCGACCATTTCCGCCGTACATTAGTTTGGTAAGGTAGAATGGGCCGTTCACAGTGTCATTGTTGTACATGAAAGAGATGTAATTGGTGAATACGTCCTCGTGCTTGGAAATGGCCCATACACGTGTCGCCGTACTACCCTTGGCTTTGATGTTGGAGTCCTTTGAAAAAGGTCACTCAGCAGTGAGGATCAGGTGAAGACATAGGAAACTAACTGTGGTGTCACCGAATTTGCGTATGGTACCGTTAGGTAGACGTTCCTCCCAAGAGGTCGGGTTTACTGGATCGCCATACGCAACAAGCTTCGACCACCGCTCAAGCTCAAAGCGATATTCGGTTTCAGTGGGTGAGTGTCCAGTCTTGATCAGACGTTGACCGTCAAGGGCAAAACAATCATTTTCGTCATAGTTGACGACACCTTCACAAGAGATCTCAAAATATTAAACGATGCCGGGTGGGGAATAGAAACATACCACGGCGGCCATCTTGATCAATCGTTGCTGGGACACGCTCGATAAACGAAGCGCCCTTCATAACCCATCCAAGACCGACTGTGGAGGGGCTGTTTGCAGCGGAATGATAAGCAAGAGAAAGCTGTGGCATGAGTTTCGCATGCGGGACTTGAAGAGGGACGTTAATCGAGAAAGAACCATTTTGGTCAACAAAGTGGTTGACTGGCAAGGTTCCTACGATCTCTGGGGCCATGGAAGCAGAATATGTGTGTAGATTTCTTTACTCGTGAGGGGAAGGAATGAGAGTCCCCGCCAAAATGGTGTTTAGTTAAATAGCCTCCGACGCTGGCCTATAACAAATCAAGTGCAAAAAAAACTATTATGTGACACCTTACATCCAGGCATGACTGTAGTAATCGAGGCAGACCTGCCAGTGAACCGTTACCAGACAGAGTTACTATTAAACAAGAATAGATGGTCACGTTAGGGTAAGTCACGGTCTGCGCTGAGTCTTACCGAATTGTATAGATCATATTGCCACTACTTACTAGTGGTTTTTGACAATATCGACTCGGAAGTCCAACCACATGAGGAACCTTGTGCTGGTCCGACTCCGCGGCGGCATTTGCCAGTACGTTGGTTATTACATAATAACGACTCGACGTTACACCAATGTTCGCCAGGGCACGATGCCTGCTGCGGTCTTGATAATACTCTGGCAGATTGAATGCTGAGTTGAATGATTATCAATTACCCTTCATTCCTTATGTCCAGCAATCTCTTTTGTTGTATTCTTGGCGGCCAAAATTGAGACAGAAATGTACTTACTACCGGTCAACGTCGTTCTTTCTCTTTTGTCGTTTTCCCGAGCGCCTTGAAGAGCAACTCTCCACCGCCACCGCCATGATGCCACCACCACTGTATACTAATATTAAAATGCGCATAGCCTGGCTTGGGCACATGGATATCCGCGACCTAAAATGTGAGGCTAGATCATTCTCTATTGTTGTAGTCGATTATACGTCTTGATAGGGTCCTTCCAAACAAAGGTGAGTTACCTTGTCAAAGTTCAACGTTCAACCACATCTTGAAGTGGAACGCATTTGCACTATGTAAGCCGATGGATCTAACGTATGGAAGCCTCAGGCTGGAGGCTTGCCACTCCCGACCCGGGATTCGCGATTCTGCTTAATCGAATTGTCCGTAATGCCTCAGCTCAAGCGCTCAACATTCAACCAGCCCGCTCAGCTGCTTGGAATTCTGGCCGTTATAATGCTCAGTTGATTGATATATGATCCGCGCCGAAGGTTTCTTCGAAACGAGGCTGCAGGTCTTGCGTGGTGTGGAAAAAGTTCAAGTTGAACCAGTGACGAAGTACGGTGCGAAGCCATTTACCATGTTACATAACGTTATGCAACATGCCAACGTTTCTGCTTAGAACACAATCGAATGGCAGTTACAATTGTATGATGCTCATCGGAGTCAATTGAATATTCTTCAACATTCGTTACGTCCAACATCCACTATCGGATCTAAGCCTCTAGTACTCTAGTCACGATGGCCAACATACGTCCGCTTCAGTATATATGCCACACTCGAATCGTCCTACTTCCCTTATCCCAAGACCATCATGAGCATTCCAGTACAGGCACAGAACGATAACCTTCTCGATTCTTCAGACCAGCAGCTTCAATCCCATCCACCGGCCCCTCTGTCAGAAAACTATATAAACCGCCTAGTCCCCGTTGCGCTGGGTTCCACTGTGTCTTGGTATAAAAAGTACGTTACCACACTTGGCTTGTCTGACTCTATCCTCCAGATTCATATCCTCCTTCACAGACAAACCTTCAGCTTCGACCAAACCTACAACCCTGAGTCGGAAATAGCCACCTACCTCTCACTCCAGCTTGATGTCTATGCATATATATGCAATGCCCGCCCGGACGAAACATTCGAGGACCAAGGCGGTGAACTCTACGTGATTGTCGTTCAGCGAGGGAATATCACCAATCGAGGCAAAATGAAGATGACCCAAGTTCTATTGGAGATCGCGATAAGCGGAATGGAATCCGTCTATGTGTCACCCAAAGACCAGCCTGACTTGGGTGATAGTCACAAGTGTATTTATTATTATGCCATTCGTGAGATTGACCATATCTCCGCGAAGACGTTATCGATTTCGCTGAGACGAAGTCCATGTTCAAGGACGGGGGAAATGCGACATTTGAAGCCAATCTCCAGTATCAGAACGACTGCACTCGTAACAAATACAGGCAGTATGTTGAAACTCGCCCAACAATTCAGTACTGGTCCATGGAGGTAGACAATACTGTCGGTGGAGTGAGTTTATATTCATATATTGCATTCCCATGCTCAGAGTCGTCGATTATTGATCACTCTGCTACGACCTCCATTAGCTCCCCATCCCTGACCGCGATCCGAATCCCTTTTTCGGCCTCTCGGCTTTCAGGTCGACTCGCAACTTGCCGACATTGAACATTGGTGGGTTCATATTTTTTGATGACTCGCTGCTGATCGCAAACATCACCTTTAACAGACCACCAGGTTTCTGTGAGATATAGAATTGATGTCAGTTCTGCGCATATTACACGATCTGGAATTCGCACTCACTCATGACAACTAGAAACCAACGGGATATCTGGCTAGAGATGCGTCGAAGATGAATTTGAATTTCGTCTACAAACCCCCGGGTCATGGCTCAGGTCATGACTGAACAGATCAGACGCAATTGAAACAATGCACAGGGAGAAATTGAACGGAACTTATGTACTAACTGTTTGTATGATGACCCGTCGATGGTAGCCGCTTGGCTAGCCTTAGCCTTTAGTAGGCTTTTAGACGGGTTTCTTTATATATATTGCAACAATTGCGCCTTGGAAAGGAGAAACATTCCTAGTAGTTTCTGCTTGCAACCCCAGCCACCTACCCGCCCGCCATTGAAGGTGACTTGAACTGGGTACAAGTCGTAGCATTCTCTGCCCACCTAGATGCCTCCTGATGGGGAATTACATAGTAAACGGTACAGGTTGTGATTCGTGACCGACCTCAATAATTTGTGGATGTCGGGAGCCCGGATCACTTTTCATGAATTCAAAGTTGCTGACTTAGGCGTCTACTGGGCTTCGCAGTACAGCCATGATGCCATGGTAGACTCGGACGCGCTTATAACAACGATATCGATAGCATTATTGCTGTCCGAGTCAGTCGCAGGCGGCCCATGGGTTTTATAGTACTACTAGGTCAAAGAAGTACTGTTCGGCCCATGTAATGATGTACTTATGGCGAGATGTATACTGTGCCATAAGACCATTAAAGTGTACACCTAGCTATCTGAGTTAGCCCAGAGTCCAGGGCGGAAGGGTTGATATTATATATCTAGGTCAACAAGTTTACAAAGCGCGGACTCGTATACAAAGAATGGATTTGATTATGGAACATTTCGTTTCCAACAGTGGCGACGATACAGATGATCATGCATGAAAGATAAACACAAGCCCGGAAAGTCCAAGATGGTTGTCAATGCCACATGGTCCTTTGTAGAGCGACAGGTTACTAAGAATTGTTTTGATGCATCATATCCAGACATTTCTTTCGAACCATACGACGAGCCAGGTCTCTGATTTCTTCTGTAGAGGAAGGGTCGTCTGCTCCAGTAAGGCGTGAGACACGAGGGATAGACCGTACACTGGTAACAGCACAACACGGTTAGCGTTACAGGGTGAAAGGAGGGGCGGTCACGGTGGTCATGGTACAAGTCAAAATTCAGAACTTACCTCTTGGCCAACAATTCCAACGCTGCAGTCGAATTCCTTTCGATATCATCAATCGTCTCAACTAACTCATCGAACTTACCACGGCACTGCTGGGCGAGCTGTAGTGCAACTTCCCAAGAGTCGGTCGATTTCCGTCCGCTATCGCGAGTAGGTGATTGGGAAGGCTGCGCTTAAAGAGTTAGTATCAGCTATAATGACATCTCACTTTAGTAGATGTACCCCTGGCTCAGATGGAGCTGTCTGTGACCGCATTTGTTGGAGAGACGCGGAGCCCGGAGACAAACCCTACAAATTCGATCAACAGCATCCAAAACGAGAGAGCCAATCACTAACATCCCCTTTGTTTTTCCTCTCTAAGCTCTTTAATATTGTCGCTTCCAGACCGTCAATATACGCCGTTAAGATCACACTGAATATCTTGTTACTAACTAAGATATGTCTGGTCAATTGTGACCTGTGTACGTAGAAAAAGGCACATACCTGGGATCATGTCAGTGCACGCCACGTCTCTCGTAATGTTCACAACCAGCGTCTCGTCGAGCGCAAATTCTTTGGTAAGGGGATCGTAAGAGTAGAAATGAAAGTCGATGAGGTCGGTAAGAAGGCCATATATGCGTAGATTCGCAAAATCCAATTTCTCGTTCGCTCCGGCAGCGGCTGGATCCCAGCTTAACAGTGACAAAGAACCACAGAAAAAGGACAGACGCACCCAGAATTTCGACGAAAAGTTGAGCTACATTGTCCTCCGGACACATGTCAAGTTTAGATTCGGCGATGAGAAAAAGGATTCCACCAATCATGAAGATCTGCACAGGACAGTGGTGAGGCTTCGGATTAACAGGCTAGTAGTAGTACAAACCTTATGCTCGACTTCGCCTCCAGTGGCGTACTCAGTCTCTAACGTACCCTGCTCCAGATTGTCAATTACTCGACCTTGAAAGAATCCTATGATGCGAACAAGGTACTGGGCATACACTAAGATCGAAAAGGCATAAATAAATGACTTTGCTGACATACCGGATCCATGATTCTGGCCCTTGCCGCTTCTCTCCTCTGCTCCTGCCGCTCCCGATAGACATCCTGTGTATGCCATGCTGCCTCGAACATGATCTCATGAATGGATGGCGGAAGGCTATATATAGGGGTAACAACTCGCTCGAATTGATTATTTTCCAGCTTATCGGCGAGGCTAAAGTCTTCAGCAAAATCAGTCCATTTTGCACCAGAGAATGATGGGAGGCTGGTTCTGGCCTGCTTGATGGCAGCGGTCTCGATTTTACCGTGGTTGGCAACGTCCCCTAAAAGCTTGGCGAGTTGGTCTCCTGGCAATTCTAGGAGTTTGGCGAGCCATCCTTCTCGCAAGTCCGAGTCGACCGACGCTGACGTGTCTTCAGCCGTGGTTACCACCTTTCGTCTTTTGTTGGCTTTTCGTTTACCCATGTTGAGTAGTAGTAGAAAGTAAAGCTGCGCTGGCTATGCCAAAGTCAAACAACCGTGACACAGTTGAAATGTAAGCGTGAAGAGCATGGTGTCGACTTGTTCAATACTACTTATAGTTCAAAGTCAAGCACATGAACGCAAGACCATGGCCTCTCAGATCTCCGCTTGCGGCTTGGCTCTTCTTGCCTTCATCGCTGTGCTTGCTGCACTTGCAATCCCCGTACTGGTCACGGTGTCACCATCGGACGCCATGGTGATCGGAGGTATAGCAAGTGTTGAGCTGGCTCAATTGGTAGTACTCACTGGCATGCTACGAGTACACTGATAACAAAGGATTATGCCAATTGCGTTATTATTTATATGGCCATTGCACTAGTAGTAATATATTGGAAGTATCACTGGCAGATGTAGTTCGACTTGGCATTGCTAGGTTGCACGACCAAGAAGAGGGTATCGGCTCGGAGTCGCATCAAACTGACTCCTCTGTACATATCCCGCTATGGATGAGTAGGCCTCAACCATTAGATTTGAAGAAGAGAACTCCCCGTTCTTCAGTGAGTGGCATGGATTCTCGCATGCCTGCCCAAAAATGCCAAGGGATAGTTTCGTGATGTATAAAACAGAGGTGTACAAGCATACGTTGCAATGCGGGGAATTTTGAGAGCACAAAATCCAGATCATTCCGGACGTTGGAACCATAGACAGCTCGCCATTCAGAATACGTGTAATTGGTTTCAAAAAAGAGAATCTTAATCATCAGATCTTTCAGGGTCTGCGACATGAGGGAATCCAGGGATGCTTCGTTCAAATGAGTTGCAATATGGAAATTGCGCCCCCAGTCTTCGAAGAGAGGCTTGTTGGGCATGTCGACCACTAATGTCAAGGATTGTAAGCAGAAAACACCTTTTAAGCTAATGTGTTGCGCTGGAAAGAGTGTCAAGATATAAGCCTGTCGGTCACTGACTTGCACGTACATTGTTTCAAGTTATAATTCCACCGAAGCCGTCGAAGTGTCGTCCCCGAAGCCTTTACAAACGCCTGGGTAAGAGCACCATTGGGTCTGCGGTAGTTCTCTGAAAAGGAAATTTTATCAAGGCTTGGTGCAAGAAGTTGGACTGGATCTAGTTGCTACCAGTCCTCCTCAATTTCAAGTTCCAGCGATTCCAGATGTAGGAGGGCCAACTGTTTCCGTGAGGCGGGGCAGTGTAGCCGAACAGAGTAGAGACGCAACCTCTTCACGCAGGAAACGGTATCGAGAATTGAGATGGGGAAATCATCAAAATGTGAGATACTGATGGCGGTCAGACCAGGACGCTGGAAGAGCTTGACCAAAGCTGATTGCGCTTCAGAGGATAGTTCCTCCCAGCTGATGATAGATGGCGCGACCACGTAACTCCGCAAAACAAGTGTTTTAACACATGGGAGTATGTTGCAAACCTCAACCAGAGGATTGTTACTTGAATCTTCTGGGTCGCCATTTAATACATTTTTCTCTCGACTATAAACTGGAATTTTGAGCTCGCGGATATTCTTTGCAATGTCAGGTGCTGAAATCAGAAGACGATGGAACCGAGCGGCCCTTCTGATGTTTGTAAGGTAAATGGAGAAGAAGAGATGCCTGCGGCTTGACAT
>QMFE01000276.1:0-10947 GCA_003314665.1 Tricholoma sp. MG77
TACCCACGGTGTGACCTGTGATGAACCCTACCTCTGACACGCTCTCCACAATCCCCCCACCCATTCACCTCTCGTACCTTGTCCCACTACCCACACATCCCTCCAATATCATGATCGACGGCATTGGCGTGCTCTTCAATCTCTTTCTCTAAAGTGTCAACTTCTATGAACAGCTTCTACCACTACCACTGACCCTGGAGCTGGATGTTGCAGAAGAGGATGTGAGGCTTGACGGGATGGAGGTAGAAGACAACAGGGGGGGGAACAATGAGAGGAGGCAAAGCAAACAAAAAAAAGGCCCAAGAGACATCAGATAATGTCTCTTGGGCCATTAGTAAGTTTTTTATTATTCTCTTTTCATGTTTTTGTTACTAACTTTTTTTAGGTATCTACTTGAACTACTGACAACAAAGGTGACCCAGCACCCACCCCCACTGCTGCAAGCAACTGCTTGCCGGGTGGGAATGGGTGCCACTCCAAAACAGCAAGACAACGGCAATGCTGCCACCAGGGTTGACACACCACAACCTATGGGGGAGACAAGGAGATGGAACGAGGAGACAAGATGGGACAAAGACAGCAGGGAGATGATGATGGGGAGATGAGATGATGGGGCAAACAGCAACAAGAGACACAGGCCCAGGTAATTATCTTTTATGTTCTTTTCTCTTTTTTTGTTTTTTGTTTCAACTAACTTCTGTTTGCATTATTTTTAGGTTCTAGTTATGCTACAATGAGACAACAACCCCCCAACCACAACAGCAGTCACCACCACAGCAGCACCCCCAACCACTGCCATGAGCAACTGCTCACAGGGTGGAAACAGGACAATGGAGACAAGGACAATGGGACAAACAATGCAAGGGATGACACCGGTGGTGGCAGGGACAGGACAAATAGGGGATGAGGGGACAAGAACAAGGGGGCAGCAACAGCAGGGACAAGGGGACAACAACAGGAATGATGAGGATGAGGATGATGGCCCCAGCACCCACCCCTGCCGCTGTGAGCAACTGCTCGCAGGGCGGAAAGCAGGTGCTAATGGATGACAATGATGGGATGCCCTGGCCCTGGCAACAATGATGATGCAATGTCATCATTGTCATCAGCTCCTGTACTCAATGGAGCCTGCAATTGCAGGTCTCCCAAGATGCAGGAGCTGTTACATGATGGGGGGCAGCAGGTCAACCTGTACCTGCCTGACCTGTGGCTCATAACCTGTGGGTTGTGGGTATGAAGAACTCACTAAGGAAGACACATAAGTGCCTCCAAGAGTAATGTTGCAGTTGCCCAGCTCGGCTCAGGTCCCTGGGCCCCTGGGCCGCTCTGGGCGGCTGCGTGCAAGCTAACCCAACCCACATATCCCAGAGATCATTGGATGCACTATCTGGTCTGCCAACCCTCCCTTCACACTTCTAGACTAATTCCATTATTTCATACCATACATATAGAAGAAAACACTCTGCACTGTCCATAAGAGATCAATGCCACATTGTCCAGATAGATTTATGATGGAGTCAACTCAACCAAACAGGAGGTAGATGCCTGGCTGGGCATGCTAATGTAAGGTCAAATTAATGTTGGGAAGATATATACTAGTGTTTCTTTAGTGTTTTGTGACATTCTTAGATGCACACCGCTGTGGAAGGGAAAGGAATTTACTTGGGGTTTGAGGAACCAGGTCGTCCTGTCACGGCAAACGGGGTAAGTGTAAATGGGGAAAACGTGTTGGGAACATGTGAAAGTCGTCGTAGGTATCAAATATAAATGAAATGAAGAGTTTTCGTATAGAACGAAAACTGAGAATGTTGCCGTTGAGGATCGACGCGCTCGTGGTCTGATGGTCGCGATCGTATCCGATAAGGATCAGAACGTGTGAAAAAACAATGAAAAAGAGTCAACAAGAGGGAAAGTCGAGCCCGATGGTGCTGATGAACAGGGTTGCTCATTGGCGTGGCCCTGATATCAAAACACCTGCGTACGAGAATGGAAATAACTTTGAAAATGGGCCGTATTGCCCTGTAACCGTAGAAACTAAGAACTTATCAGGAAATCATGCTCGTGGGCACGGCAGTCTTGAGGGATCTTGAGCCATCGTGAGGGAGTCTTACAAAAACTGAGAAGGTGGGGGGGAAGAAGCATACTCCATTCGACAGGTGGGAGGACACCTTTTATACAAAGAAGCAATGGGGAAACTACTAGCATGTGATTGCGCGCGTTCTCTTGCGCCTATCACAACGAGCAAAATGAAAATTAAAGTAAAAAAGGAAAAGAAGTGGACGAATTGGGAAATGAAGGTAAAAATAGAAATATTGACGTCGTTGATCTTGAGCGATTGTCGGTCCGGTGTCGTCGAGTCCTCATCTTCAGGCTTCAGCTACTGGGAATGACTCAGGGATCAGTCCGTCATCAGGGCACTCTATTGACGTAATGTCACCTGGCCACCCAGCAAGTGCGGAGTGCACCCAAATGACAGTGTTCAACCCTACTGTCCAGTAGATCAGCTCGTTGATTTGGATGCTGACTAGCCATGAGAAGGGAAATACATCGAGATAACCAGTCTTGCAGAAAAATGCTAAAAATAGGTAAAAAGCTTTCAAAAAAAAACCAAAACCAGCACACAATCCGTCGAGACGAGAGCGAGATATTTGATAAAAATCTTGATGGCACGTAATGTATGATGAATTTGCATAATTGGTGCGTTGTCTGGATTTGCAGGCCTTCAGGGATGATGTTGTAGTCCACCTGTAGTTCGAGATCAATGAAAAAGATAGTCAGCAATTTGATCATATGAGAAATGTAAAAGAACAGGAATGTATATGATAACCTGGGAATACATGACCATCTTGAAGATTGATAGCGAAATACCTCAGAATGGGAAAGTCGACAGGTGTGTCTACTTTCCCTTCCACACCGTATTGCCCTGTAACCATAGAAACTAAGAACTTATCAGGAAATCACGCTCATGGGCGCAGCAGTCTTGAGGGATCTTGAGTCGTCGTGAGGGAGCCTTACAAAAACTGAGAAAGTGGGGGAAAGAAGCATGCTCCATTCGAGAGGTGGGAGGGCACCTTATATACACAGAAGCATTGGGGAAACTACAGACATGTGATTGCACGTGTACTCTCGCGCCAATCACAACGAGAGAAATGAAAATCAAATTAAAGAAGCGGCGGAAGTGGATGGATTGGGGAATAAAGATAAAAATAGAAATCTTGACGTTGTTGATCTTGAGGGATTGTCGGACCGGTGTCGTCAAGTCCTTGTCTCTTGGCTTCAGTGTACAGGAATTGCTCGGGGAGTGATCCAGTCTCCAGGCTGCTCTATTGACAAACGTCACTCGGACCCCCAACAAGCGCGGAGCATGCCCGAAGAACTGTCCTCAACACTACTCTTCTGCGCAATCAGCCCATTGACTTGGATGTTGACTAGCCATGGAAGTGGGAATGTGTCGAAGTCTTGAATCTTGAAGAGAAGCATGTAAAATAGACAAAAGTTTTCAAAGAAAGGAAAATAAAAACGAAACCAGAGCCCAATCCTTCGAGACGAGAGTGAGTTCATTGAAGAAATTCTTGATGGCGCGTGATGCACGCTGAATTTGGGTGATCGGAGTGTTGAGTGCATTTGAGGATCTTTGGACATGTTGCAGTCATCTATCTGTAGCTCAAAATTGAAGAAAAGCATTGTTAGTAATTTGATTATATGGGAAAAGTATAAAAATGTGAAAGTATACAATAACCTGAGAATGCATGACAATCTTGAGGAATGATTGAGAACCGCCTTGGAATGGGAAAGTCGACGGGCGAGTCTACTTTCCCTTCCACACCGCCTGCCAATCCTTTTGGAAGTATTCATATCAGCCCTGTGCAGTGGGCTGATTTACAGGCTCTGGCTGGCCCAAACACTGCACAGCCCACCTGCCTGACTGCCACCAGCCATCCCATTGGCATCACTATCTGACTGGCCATGGGTATTGGTGCTTGCTAGGGAATGCCAGGGGTAACCCTCGGGTAAAATTTCCCATACCTGTACCCGTGAACACCATACCCACATGGGTAGGGGTACGGTGTTACCCATGGGTTTCCATGGGTTACCCATGCTTATTCGTGGTTTCGAGAAGAATATGTATTTTAATAATTTAATTACACTAAACTAAGTTAATGGGAACCCCCACTTGTGTTTGCAGCGAGAGAGAGGGGTGTTGTTGTTGTTGTTGTTGTTGTTGTTGTTGTTGCATCGTAGTCGTTGCCATTGTTGTTGTTGTTGTTGCATTGTTGTTGTTGTGTTGTTGGCATTGTTGGTGTTGTCCCATCGTCATTGTCCTGTCATTGTCGTTGTCGTTGTCTTTGTTGTTGTTCTTGCTCGTTGTTTTTGTCACTGTGTAGTATCAGAACCTAAATATAAATCTAAAACATTAGTTAGTTGTGAAAAAAACAAGAATGAAAAGAATAAACAGATACCTAGGGCCCAAATGACGGTAAACATCATTTGGGCCCTCGCAGCGGTGGTGACGGGTGCTGGGTCATCAGCCGTTGTCATGGTCCCTTGTCATCTGGTGTGCCGGGTAAGGCATGGGTACAGGTACACTTGAAAGTACCCACAGGTTATCCATGCAGATCTCTAGGCACACTGCAGATGCAGATGCAAAAACAATGCCACCAAAAGAAAAAATGTCAGCTGAAAGAGGCCTGCCAATGTGGATCTGGCTCTGTAATGAACTATGAAAACCTCAAAGTGCCCAGCCCCCCAAAACAGAGCACTGGCACAAAAAGAACAAGAATCCAAGCAAACCCTGCAAATTATGCACCATATAGTACCTTGTGGCTGATCCAATTTGCATGGATCACAAGAGCATCAAGAGGAGCCACAGCAATGTACATTTGTAAACTATACCTTTCAATTGCAGTACCACACATGCTCTATGCCACTGACATCTCTCTAACACCACAATGAAAAATGACTACAAAATCAAAAGACAGAAAATCCAGCCAAGGGATCATAAACAAACTTGCATCGGTCCAATGACAGGCAGCAATCATGATCACAGGTGCGATGAGAACTACAGCTATGGACATCCTAGACATCATGGCAAACCTCCCATTCCACCTACTGGTTGACAAACACTGTCACTGTGCAGCACTACACCTAGCAATGCTACCACCCACCCACTATACAAACCAGTGGCAAATGCCACTGCACAACTCATAAAGTGACACCCAACCCCACTACATGACCTAATGCACACATACAATATCAAACCACAGCTAATCAAGACTATTGATGCAGTATGCCACAACACACAATGGAAACCGGAGGCAAAAATACTGATCACAGACACAGTCAATGATGCAATCCATGACACACAACATGACAACTCAGATGTCAAGGTATACACTGACAGATCAGGGATAGAAGGTAAAATAGATGCAGTGGCTATCATATACTGAGGCAGAAGGAGGAAAGCAAGCATACAGTACAAGCTTGGATCACATAACCACCACACCATATACAAGGGAGAGGGCATAGGAATAATCTTAGGCATCAAGCTAATGACCAAGGAATGGGCAATACGGTTGGCCACTCTCTGTGTTGATAATCAGACTACCATCAGAGCTACACAACTGATGAAACCACACCCAGGGCATTACATAACCAACATCTTCCACAAAGACTTGAAAGCATTGAAGAGACACAATGGCATACAAGTGACAATCAGATGGACACCAGGACACAAGGGGATAAAGGGAAATGAGCAAGCTGACAAACAGGCCAAAAAAGTGATAACAGAGGGCAGCAGTGACACCAGCCAGCTACTGCAATCCCTCAACTACCACAAAGCAAGTCTGCAGCCAAACAAGCATATAACAAAAAGTTGAAATGATGCACCCAAAAACTGTGGACGAAATCACTGAGATATGAGCATATGAAAAACCTTGAACCCACCGCACCATCAAAAAAATACCTTGTGCTCATCACACTGCTACCAAGAAAGGCTGCCAGTATATTATCCCAGCTAAGAACAGGACATGTACCATGGAAGGGAGCCGAGTTAGGTAACCAACACTGAGGTGGACTAGTCAGACAAGATCAAGTTATCTTCATTGCACAAAAGTGGGAATGAAGGTTGGAGATTTATAAAATAATTCTATATAGGTGCAACCTTGAGACTGTGTAAGTAAAAGGCTGCATCAGGCATGCTGTGTGTTTCTTGAGAGCTGCATCGGGCTCATCCATTGTCTTGTGAATGATAGGTTGTTCAGGCAGTGATGTGTTGTCAGGAATGTTGGTGATGCTGTTGGTGGTGGTTGTCAGGTGCCAAGTGGGGCCCAACAATCATGATTACGGAGTCATGAATATGGGTGTAGTCATCGATATTAGTATTGTTGATGGTGTAGGAATGATGGTTTGGTAAGTTGGTATTTGGGATTGGGATGCTGATCAGGGGCCGACAGTGATGTGTATTAGTGATGTTGTGGGTCTTGGGGGCCAATGGTGATGTGTATTATTTTGGATGTCATGAGTCTGTGGTGGGGCAGACTTACACCCCTCCCCACTTGAAAGAATTGTGTGGGTTTTCTTAAACCTCTGTCCCGTTTTCATCTTCCCATCTGTCAAGGGCGTCTGTGTCTGCCATTTCTGAGCCAGGGCACCATTCATCATGTTCTTTCCTGTATCCTTCATATCATACAAGGTATTGTATGCCTCAGCCCCACCAGCAGGGATCCACAATTTTGTTGATATACCACTCTTCAGTGCCGTCCTCAGTGACTATTGGTCATGGTCGAGTTGGTTCACAGTCAGGGAAGAGGAGGGGGTCATTGGGGATATATCTTCTTAGTAGGTGGGCATGGAAACCAGGTAAGGTGTTAGTTGTTGGGTAGTTTGAGGGTATATTCAGAGTGTTCAGGGAAGGCATGTGTAATAGTGTAGGGGCCATCATTTCTTGGCATGAAATTAGCAATGCAGGTTTTTCCTTTGCATTTGTAGTGGAGAGGCCCAAGCTCACTCCTGATGCCTAGAGATGCTGGCAATGCAATGGTATGGCTATCTGATGATGTGACAACTACATGTGACTGGCTAGGTTCTATCAACAAGATCACATGATCACCTGGAATGGTGCCTCACACCACTCCATTTGCCCATGTCCCAAATGACGACATCCTCATCGCCCAGAGAAAAACAACCAAAAGAAAAGAAACAATGCAAATGAAAAAATAGAAATAATCTAGAATCTATAATTTTGTAGCCCAAAAAAATCTATGGTTGATATAAAAATAAAAAAAACAAAAATAAAAACTCAACAGGGGGGTGACCATCCCAATGCCCAAAGGGCCTTACTCAAGTCAGCAAGCCAGGGGTCTTGATCCCAGTCTAGCTTCAGAACAAAAGAAGCAGGAGCAGGCGCTACTCCAAAGGGCACAATAACAATGGGTCTTCCTGGTCCAATACCAGAGGGATGACGTCAGGTGATAAGAGGAACGAGAGAAGGCAGAGCTAAATTGAAATTTTTTTCAAAATGGAAAAGATGGCAGGGGGGCTTGTCGTTGTTGTCTTGTCCGTCATCATAGTGTTCCAAATGGCTGCAGACGGCCTGTCTTCAAACTGGAGATATCTCACAGCAGGGTGCTAGGGGCAGTAGGTAACAACACAGCATCATCAGCCCAGTAAAAATGAGTGGGTACAGATAGTGTTTGAAAGTCCGGTCCGGTCCGGTTTTTTGCCCACCTCAGTGGGCAACCATAGACCGGACCGGTTCATGTATTTCAAAAATTATAGGCAACCGTAGACTGGACTGGTATAAACCGGTCTGTCACGGTTGCCTAACAGTCACTAGACCGGTCAGAACCACGTAAGTAATACAAAAGTAAGCTAAGCTAAACACTAAATAGATATCCTAAAATTACATTCACACCCTGTGAGCAGAGGTGAGCAGCGGTGGAGGGGTGCTACATATGATAAAGGAAGATAATCCCCCCACAGGATGGGAGGGGTCAGTACTAGCATACGAAAACAGAAGGAAAAAAAACTACCCCCGCTATCCCACGTTTGCAGTGAGTGCAGGGGGTGGAGGTGGGGGTACTGGTCAGCTATCCATCACGTGTCACCCATTGTCCTTGTCTCTCGTTTGGTCATTTGTCACCCCTCATCTGTCCGCCCTCGTCTGTTCGTCGTCAGTCTGTCAACGTCATTGTCGTTGTCGTCCCGGATGCACTAGCACTTGTGCTGGCATTGCGTCGATACGGCACTGTTGTTGGCGTTGATATTGTCGGCGTTGTCATTGGTATCATTGGTGTTGGTGTTGGCGTCATTGGTGTCATTGGTGTCAGCATCGTTGGTGTTGGTGTTGTTGGTGTTGTTGGTGTCAGTGTTGTTGGTGTCGGCGTCGTTGGTGTTGGTGTTGTTGGTGTTGTTGGTGTTGGTGTTGTTGGTGTTGTTGGTGTTGTTGGTGTCAGTGTTGTTGGTGTCAGCGTCGTTGGTGTCGGCGTCGTTGGTGTTGGCATCGTTGGTGTTGTTGGTGTTGGCATCATTGGTGTTGGCATTGTTGGCATTGTGTTGTTGGTGTTGGCGTTGTCACTGTGGCATTGTGGTTGTGCACCCGCAATCCACCCTGTGAGCAGTGGCTCGCAGCAGCGGGGCGGGTGCTGGATTGATCTGCCTGGACTTTTAAACACTAGGTACAGATGTCAAACATTGTGGTACGGAGCTCTGAGGGGGTTCGGCAATAGCTGGGGGCAGTAAAACAGCAGCAGCATGGGGATCAGATGTGGGAGGTGGTGAAATGGCTCATTTATGGGCATACTGGGGTTGGCTTGGGTGCATTGGGTGCAGACAGTGTCAACGGCGATGCAGTGGGTAACAGAGAGGGTGGGGGATCCAGCTGCGGTGAACTGTGCTTCTTCCGTTTTTTGGGGTTTTCTGATGAGCGAGAGCACTCCTGTTCATCGACTGGGGTTTGTGGTTGTAGCTGGGGTGTGTCTGACATGATGGGTGCATGGAACATTGTATGTGACATGGCAGATGTGCAGGGTGGTTCAAGGTGCAGAACAGGGGTCTCAGGCACAAGTTGGGGGGAGCAGGGTGGTGTGGGATGGCTCCTGGGCCCTCGTTTGGAGGTCTGGGGTGAGCAGCTTTGTTCCATCAAATGAACAATGTGTTTTGGCAAATACATTTGCTCATTCTTGCATAACTCTGTTTGCTGGGCTATAGATCATTTCAGTATGTTGTTTAGGGCTTGGTAATTCATTTGAGAGGTGGTAGCCATCATCTGAGAAGTAGCCATTGCTGTAGTGGTCATTCCAGAGGTGGTTGTGACTGTTTTTGTTGCCAATGTTCATTGTGATGTGGTGGTGGAATGGTGGGGCTCAGGGCTCAAGAGGGGGGCTGTGGGTTGGCCTGGCAGCGAGTGCCACCATTTTCAAGGTCCTGGGAGCTGGTTTTGAGCAGGGGAATGGGGGGTTGTGGTCATTGTCGACGACATTGGCATTGTTGATGGCGTTGTTGATGGGGGCTGTGCAGCCATTGTCAGCAGTGATGTGGCAGTAGTGCTGGGTTGGTTTGGGTGGTGGCATCGGTGGTGAGTTGAATTCAGGGCATTGATACCTCCAGAGAGGTGCAGAGGCCCTCCCAGTGGTTTGACACCCAGTGCTCCCTTTCCACCAGGCGGCCTTTTGTCTTCCCTTTTTTGTATGCAAGCTTGCATGTTACCTCCTGTTCTTCCTTCCCTTCCTTGAGTGCGGTTTCATGGCCTTCCCTCCAACCATTTTCATGCATTCCTCCGCTTTTTTCCTACTTTCAAGTTCTTCATTTCTACCTATCTTTTTCCCCTCTTCCAGGCCAAGCTCATATCCCTTGGTTTTTCCTGCTTCCCATCCATCATTAACATCAAGGATTCCATACCCAGCTGCTTCATGATACCTTCATCATGGCCTATCTTATATCCTTGGTCATGTCCCCTCCAAAAAGCATAGTGTAAGATTTTCTGTATTGCTTCTTTGCCGATGATGTCGCGAGTATAGTTGACAAGTGCAATTGCTTCTTCATCATCTATGGGCACATCAGCAGCCAAGGTCAGGTTCCCAGGTGTTTCACAAGTGGCAGTTGATGTGTTAGTTGCTGTGTTGACAGCACTGGTAGCTAGTGTAGATGACATGTAATTAATACTGTTGGCATATCTGAGAACTGCGAGGAGATCTGCAGCTGTTATGCTGTGTGGCATTTGCGAGGGGATGTTTAATGATGGTATGCTGACAGCAGGTGGCAGTGCATGTGCACTGGCAGACCTCAGAGCTTTGGCTTTCTTTGAAGGTTTCTTCATCTTCCCAGGGCCTGGCATGCAGTAGAGCAGTTATATGGTTATACAGTGGACAGTGGATGGTTATAGACAGAAAAAGGCCTGAGAAAAGCCAAGGAAGCGGTATATAGTGTGTTAAAGCAAGAAAAACACTCTCATCACCACATGGAGAGGCCCAAGCTCACTCCTGATGCCTGGAGATGCTGGCAATGCAATGGTATGGCTATCTGATGATGTGACAACTACATGTGACTGGCTAGGTTCTATCAACAAGATTATGTGATCACCTGGAGTGGTGCCTCGCACCACTCCAGTAGTTGCAGCAGCGATTTTCAGTGGAAAGCATAACAAGGTTGCCAATCTCATAAATGTCTTCTGGTGCATGGTGTTTGTTGGTGTGGTATGCCTGATGGATTTTGGCAGCAAGGAGGTTGTCGAGTGTAACTCGTGTTATTATTTTGTGAGCAGTGGTTTGTTCAGTAGTGGCATTTGCAGTGAGTGGGATAATCTACGGGGACCGCCCGGTCTTCAGTTGGAAGCCCCAGAAGCCAGTGGACACATTCACAGTATTCATGATGGCAAATTGTACATGGGGGAGTTTGGCAAGCCATCCCTTTTGGTTGTTGTCAACATGGTATCTGATAGCTTGGTTAATG
>QMFE01000281.1:1049-20577 GCA_003314665.1 Tricholoma sp. MG77
CAATCATGGCGAAGTTCGAAGCAGACGAGACGCGGTGAATAATCGGTCATCCTCCTCCATCGCATCCTCACCAGTGTAGGGCTCTTCCTCCTCCTCCTCGTCATCGGAAACGTCGCCGAGGTCGGGAATATCCTCCACCTCCACGTCAGGCTCAGGCATTGGGCCTGTGCAACATGGGGGAATATTCACTTCCTCGACGAGGCACTCCTTTCGCTCCATGTTTGCTTCGTTTTGACAGGTACGACAGTGATTCGGGCAGCGACTCATCTTGACCTCTCCCAACTTCCAATCGACTTTGGGGTTGTGCTCGCGAAGCCAGGTGAGTCCTAGGATGACGTCCTGCTTTCTGATGCCAGTCACTGCGAAAATCGCTTTTTCGGAATGGTCATGATATCGTAGCATCATTTCGACGACTTTGGTGATGCCACCTGCCTCGTTGGGCGTACCATCCACGTTGTAGATGGGGATGGGCCAACTTAGCAACCTCATAGCGATGCAATTGCATTTCACGAAGTCAGAGTGCATGAATTGGTCGGTCACTCCACAGTCGAGAAGGGCGGCAGTCAAGAAGACCTCGCCAGTGTCGGTGGTTTGCAACACGACACTGAGCTTGAGAGAATTATCGCTGATGGCTGACACGACAATGAAGCGATCAGGGAGGTATTTCTCCCAGTTTGGACGTCAACAAAAGCGCGAATATCGTGAAGTTGTCGATGACGGCGGTGACGATGTCGGTGTAGTTGTAAGCGCTGAAACAAGCATCTGCGACATTTGAACGGGGTGAAGGGGTTGTGGTACGGCTTGGGCATCGTTCTCCGCACTATCAGTCGATGAAATGAAATCTAATTCAGTCATTTCTTCTACTGACAATACAGCGAAACAATTCTTAGTCGACAACGGGTGCGTACTCATCACTCATTGCCCATGCCAAAACCCGACTCCGCCTCCTTCACCTTGTCTTTGCAACCCTCCTCAATTGCGTCATTGCGCCCCTCATGGGCAATGCGAACGTCTAGCGCCACGAACTCGTCCTCTGCGAAAGCCTGGTGCTCCTCGAGACTGAGGTAGCAAATATTGAAACGCTTCGGGCAATCGGGTCGTAGGTGTCCAGGTTGGCCACATCGGAAGCATACAATTGCTGTTGTGTCTTTGGGGCATTGCGCGCTAGAGGCACTTGGCATGGGGAGAGAACGAGGGGCGTTAACTGGATGCACTCTTGGGAACGTCGCAATTGGCTTCCGAAGAATGCCACCCATCGACAGTGGCGTATTGGACTGTCATGAAGTTCGTGGGGAGGATGTGAACATGGTGTTCATGCTGCGATTCTCGTCGCAGAGGATCACGGCGTCATACCACTGTTGCGGAATTTCGTCAGAGGGGCATCCCTGTGTGAGGCAGGCGACGTGGTCCTGAATCTTCGCATTTAGGCCTTGATGAAATTTGAGGACAATGTGTGAGCCCTCGAAGTAACGAGCCTTGTCCACGATCTCTTTGAAACTGTCAACATACTCTTTGACCATGCGCGATCCTTGGAAATATGTCATGGTCTCGAGATCTGTTCACGATGTTTGGACCTCATTCTTGGGACAGAATTCAGTGACGAACTCTTGCGCGAACTCTTGCCACGTCGCGTAGGTGAGGCTTCCCACCACATCATACATTTGCATCTTTTGGTCCACGAAGCGCGATGCTTGTTCGCTTTTCATGAACAAGAGCGCCCACATAATCTTCGCATGGTCATCGGCGAATTGGAGCGGCACGAGCGCAAAGTAAAGATTGCATGAATTGAGGAAGGCACAGCCTTTCGCGTGGTCGCCCGAAAATTCGCTGGGATTCGCTGGCTTAACGCGAGTCGAGGGTTCGTGCGATGTTTTCAGAGGAACAGGTGGTAGGTCGTGTTCGCGAGGTGTGAGTGGCAAGGTCTCGGAAGTAGGGTTAGATACACTTGGTAATACATTTACATCTGCAGACTTCGGGGTACCCAATATCACCTCGTCAAATTGGAGAGTCATTCGGTTTACGGCTTTGGACATCCTCGTGAACATCTTCGTGCCACTCATTCGTCAGTAGTTTTGGAACTCATTGCGGCGATTCAATGAGGGTATCGAGGTTTAAAGGGGGTAGAGGGATAGATAGCTGATGTTCGCGACGTTTGGAACATGTGCGATGTCGGTTGCAAACTGTCGGAAATCTCGGCTACTCTCAGTCTACCAAAGAGGAGACTTTTCTTCTGTAAGGGCAACCTTATGATCAGCGCGAATATCACGTGATGCTTGCAAGGGAAAACCAAAGTGTTAGATAAAGCTAACTATACAAGAAATACAACACACCTTGCAAGGGAAAACCAAAGAGAAAAGTCTAAGGTGTTTCCCTGCAAGGGTGTGATCATGTACAAGAAACCATGTGACAAAGTAAAATAAACCTGTCTGCATGTGGAAGCGAGACAGGGGAAGCGAGCACACATCAGGGGCGCATCAACAGTTGTTCCACTATCTCTAAATGAGTTCGAGCGGTGTTCCATAGCTTCAGCATCATTGTCGAAGTGCAGGGGGTGGTTGTAGGCGAGGTGCGGAGTGGTAGGAAGTTGCCCGAAGCTGTACGAAGTAGTTTGAAGTCGTTTGAAGTCGTTTGAAGCAGTTCAAAGTACTTCGAAGGTGTTTCGTGAGCTTCGTAGGTGTTCGTGGATGTTTGTGAGATGTTTGTGAGTGTTTGTAGGTGGTCGCGAGTACTCGCGAAAGGTTGCGCGCAGTTGTAGACCTCGTCAGGTGGTCCCCTGACAAATGAGCCAAACCAACTTGGGACTCATTGGGACAGTATTGTGAGCATCTATTATTTTAGATGTTTTTCCACTTTTGCAGCCAAAAACAATGTTTCAAGTGACTGTGGGAACCATAAACAATGTCATGTGATGCTATTTGTATTAGTTTGACATGTTGAAATTCAACTTGACCTCTTACCACCACCATGAAAGCCACTTCTGCTGCCAACTGTGCTTCTGTCATCTCTTTGCTTGAACAGGGGTATTCTGTCAGAAATATTGAGAGAAGGACTGGTCTGGGGAAGTCTACTGTGGGTAGAATCAAGAAGGATGTTGATACAGACAAAGAAAACAATCCTGGTGGATGTCCTTCCAAGCTTCCTGCTCGTGACAAAACATCCATTATCCATCAAATTTAATCAGGGAAGCTGGACACTGCTGTTCAGGCTACCCATTTTATTAATTCTACTCTTCCCCACCCTGTCCACCCACAAACAGTCAGAAGGGCACTTCAGGAGAGTGGTTTCCACTCTGCCACAAAGAAGAAAGTACCCATGTTGAATAAGATTCATCATCAGAAGTGGCTGGAGTTTGCACAATGGCATGAAAACTGGACAGTAGTGATTGGGAAAGGGTCTTGTGGACAGATGAAACTAGAATAAACAGGATTGGGTCAGATGGAAAAGTATATATGGAAACAAAGGGGGGAATCCATCTCAGATTGCACTACATCACCAACAATAAAGCATGGAGGGGGGAATAATCTCATGGTATGGGGGTGTATGGGTTGGAATGGTGTGGGGAAGCTTACAAAGGTTGAGGGAAAGATGAATGCTGACCAGTATTGTCAGATTTTGGATGATGGGGTGGTGGAAAGCTTTGAAAAGTTGGAGATGGAGGAGGGTGAGTGGTACTTTCAGCAGGACAACGACCCCAAACACACATCTTGGAAGGCCATACAATGGTTTGAAGACAATGATATCCAAGTTCTATCATGGCCAGTGTAGTCTCCAGACCTTAACCCCATTGAACACCTCTGGGAACATCTCAAATGACAACTTTGAAAGTATGAAACTCCACCCAAAGGAGCACATGAATTGTGGGACAGATTGGTTGATGAGTGGAATGGGATTCCACCAGAGGTATGCCAAGGCCTCATAGAAGGTATGCCCAGGCACATACAGGCAGTTATCAAGGCAGGTGGGGGTCATACCAAGTACTAGACAGCAGAAAAATAGATGCTCACAAAACTGTCCCAATGAGTCCCAAGTCGGTTTGGCTCATTACTCCATGAGTTTTTTTGCAAATCACATGACCCAAGGTGTTTTAGAAAGCCAATATAATGTACTTTGTTGCACATGAGTACCAAAGCCATGGAATATGTCATCACTTGCCCCAAGGCCATCTGTTCAAAACAACCAAACATTGGGACAGTTTTGTGAGCCACTGTAGATCTATTGAAAGAGAAGGGAACTTGGGAACTTGTTGAGAAACTGCCAGATGCAATCCCAATCGCGAACAAATGGGTCTTCATCAAAAAGCGTGATAAAGAAGGACAAGTAATTGGGTACAGAGCAAGACTCGTGGCTAAAGGATGCACTCAACACCCCGGTTACGATTATATGGAAACATTTTCGCTGGTAGTCAGAATGGACACACTGCATGCAATTCTAGCCTTAGTACCAATGAAAAATCTTAAACTACAACAAATGGACGTTAAAGGCGCATTGTTAGGGCAACACCAAAATCCACTCGCGGGATTCCTCGTGCGGGCTCTACAAGAAGTTCGATGACGATCGCTGATGCGATCAAAGATTGATGGGAATGGTTAAGAATAGACGGCTGGTTGATCAAAGGCTTTTCCGCACACTATCTGTGATGGGAATCCTAAGAGAACACAACTGGGGTGCCTCTTAGTCATGTATTCACTTTATATACTATGTTACAGTTATTGTACGTTATTTGAATACCGATAAGAGGTCCCACGTGTACAGGCGCGTACACTATTACTAATTGTTGACGCGTGAGAACGTTTTTCTCACGATCGACTATTGAGCGCTATTGAACGTAACTCTGCATAACGGACTCTGATAAATACGTAAAAATAAGGAAAAAATAATGAGAATATATATATGTGTCATAACACGCATATCTGAACGGCACCTTGCATGAAACTATTTATATGTGACAACCTGAAGGATGTAGAGATGAAATGGGCCGAGTCTGTAAGCTGGTCAAGCCATTATATGGATTAAAACAAGCTGGACACGAATGGAACAATGAACTTGATGGTAAACTCAAGAATCATGACTACCAACACTTAATATCGGATCCATGCACTTATATTCGACATGATGGCAGTGACTTTGGAATCCTAACCGTCTGGGTGGATGACTCATTACTATTTGCTTCATCTGACAAAATGATGGATCATATGAAGAACGCGCTCCACTCAGAATGGGAAGTCACCGACCTTGGAGAACTGCATAAAATTGTTGGCATTGAAGTAACACACACCGACAACTCAATTACCATTTCTCAACAAAAATATATTGAGAACATTCTCCATAAGGAAGAAATGCTCAATGCGAACCCTGTCACTATCCCTATGAATCCCAATATCAAGCTCATACCAAACCCCAATCACAATGAATTAAATTGTAGCAATCCATTTGCTAAATTACTGGGGTGTCTACAGTTTATATCAAACTCTACGAGACTGGACATCAGCTTTGCAGTAAATAAACTGGCCACCTACACTGCTAACCCAGGCCTACAACACCACGGTGCAATAAAGTGGATACTCAGGTACCTAGCGGGTATGAAAAACCTAGGGATAACTTATCGAAAATCCCAAGACGAAACTGAATCCAACAACCTCTTCTATGGTTATGCAGATGCCTCATTTGCGAACGCCGATGACCACAAATCCACTACTGGCTATGTCTTCCTAGCGACAGGGGGAGCCATCACATGGAAATCAAAGAAGCAAACCGTGATTGTGCTTTCCTCCACAGAAGCAGAATACGTCGCATTATCAGAAGCTGGCCACGAGGCAACATGGCTTCAAAATTTGTATGGCCAACTCGGATTCACTCAGAATTTTCCAACCAATCTCAGTCTCAAGAACACTCTCATGGCATCCATATCTCAACATGGCATGGCCAAGACATGCCCACAAACCACCCTATGTCGTAGATGTGGGGCAGGTGCGGTCATTGGCTCCTTCCTGGGCCCCAAGCATCATTCCCACCCATTACCCACCCTGTGAGCAGTTGCTCACAGCGGTGGTGGTGTCCTTGATGGGTTAGTGTTGTGATTGGGCCAATCCAAGCCCAGTCCACCATAACAATCTCAGTCTTAAGACTGAGATTGTGATGGTGAAGCACAGAGTCAGACATCTATCATTCTCCTATAGTATGGCCTACATATGTTACATACTATAAATAGGCCTTGGGAACTAATACTCAGACTGGGCTTGGATTGGCCCAATCCCAACACCCCCCTTCAAGCCAAGCATGGTTTGAGTTGTGGAATGGTTAAATCTATGAGAGAGTTAAAAGATTGTCATTAAGGTGCATCAAAACCTCTGTGTGGTGGAAAACCCTGTGGGTAAAAACCAACTCACATGCGAGGAAAGCTACTGGGTTATCATAATGGCTGAACCCCAATCTCTGCCCTATGTCATGTAAATTTAGGCCACAGTAGTGCCTTGGTTAATACATCTGCTGTTTGTTCAGGGTCATGACAGTTTTGTATATTCAGGATTTTGTTGGTTACTAAATCTTGGACCCAGTGATGGCGCAATGCGATGTGTTTTGATTGCTGATAAAATTGAGGATTATGGGTCAAAACTATGGACCCGTCATTGTTGCCTTTAATTTCTGTTGGAAAATTCTGAGTGAATCCGAGTTTGCCATACAAATTTCAAAGCCATGTTGCCTCGCGGCCAGCTTCTGACAAAACATGACATATTCTGCTTCTGTGGGGGACAGCGCGATCACGGTTTGCTTCTTTGATTTCCACATGATGGCTCCCCCTGTAGCCAGGAAGACATAGCCAGTAGTGGATTTGTGGTTGTTGGCATTCGCAAATGAGGCATCTGCATAACCATGGAAAAGGTTGTTGGGTTCATCTTGGGATTTCCGATATGTTATCCCTAGATTTTTCGTACCTGCTAGGTACCTGAGTATCCACTTTATTGCACCATGGTGTTGTAGGCCTGGGTTAGCGGTGTAGGTGGCCAGTTTATTTACTGCAAAGCTGATGTCCAGTCTCGTAGAGTTTGATATAAACTGTAGACACCCCAGTAATTTAGCAAATGAATTGCTACAATTTAATTTGTTGTGATCGGGGTTTGGTACGAGCTTGATATTGGGATCCATAGGTATAGTGACAGGATTTGTGTCGAGCATTTCTTCCTTATGGAGAACATTCTCAATATATTTTTGTTGAGAAATGGTAATTGAGTTGTTGGTGCATGTTACTTCAATGCCAACAATTTTATGCAGTTCTCCAAGGTCAGTGACCTCCCATTCTGAGCGGAGCGCGTTCTTCATATGATCCATCATTTTGTCAGATGAAGCGAATAGAAATGAGTCATCCACCCAGACAGTTAGGATTCCAAAGTCACCGTTGTCATGTCGAATATAAGCGCATGGATCCGATATTAAGTGTTGGTAGTCGTGATTCTTGAGTTTACCATCAAGTTCATTGTTCCATTCGTGTCCAGCTTGTTTTAATCCATATAATGGCTTGACCAGCTTACAGACTTGGCCCGTTCCATCTCCACATCCTTCAGGTTGTCACATATAAATAGTTTCATGCAAGGTGCCATTCAGATACGCACCTTTGATGTCCATTTGTTGGAGTTTGAGGTTTTTCATTGGTACTAAGGCTAGGATTGTGCGCAGTGTGTCCATTCTGACTACCAGTGAAAATGTTTCCATATAATCGTAATCATGGTGTTGAGCGCATCCTTTAGCCACAAGTCTTGCTCTGTACTGAATTACTTGTCCTTCTTTATCACGCTTTTGATGAAGACTCATTTGTTCGTGATTGGGATTGCATCTGGCAGTTTGTCAACAAGTTCCCAAGTTCCCTTTTATTTCAATAGATCTAGTTCATTTTGTATGGCAATTTCCCATTCAGGCCAGTCAGGGGAATTCTTGGCGTCCTTAAGGCTTGTTAGTTCGTCTCTGGCTATAATTGTGTAAACTTCTTCCATTGTCAGGGAATTATTCTCGTCTTCCTTATCTGGAAAAGGATTGTGAAGGTTTTTGTAGTTGATACAAACTCCACGCATTCTCTGCGGTTCATTAATATCAATGTCCCCCTCATTCTCATTCCGCTTATTCTTTCTATTGGGCTCAAGGTTCCGAGTTAAATCATCAGAAACTGTTACACCCAAATTTGGTGGTGTGCTACCTGCAGGCTCCCCCTCACTCGGTCACTCGGTGAATCGGGTGTAACATCGATGTCCTTGGGAGGTGTGGGAACTTCTGGAGGGTTAATATTACGGAAGTTGCATGAGGTAAGTACCTTGCGTGTTTCCGTGTTATAGTATTTGATGGCATCAGTGCCATCATTGTAGCCGACGTAAACGTGTCATTTTGATTTTGGTTGCATTTTTTGATCTACTTTCTGTCCTTGTAATAAGACCCAAACAGGTGCTCTGAATTCTTGTAAATGAGAAACATTTGGTTTTGTATTGTACCATCCTTCATAAAGTGTTGAGTTTGGCAGATGTTTGGTGTATGATTGATTTCAGAGATAAGCGGTGTGCAGCACCGCATACTCCCAAAGAAATTCGGGCAGTTGGTTGGCAATAATCATTACTCGTGACAGTTCAATGAGTGTTCGGTTCATCTGTTCAGCCACACCATTCTGTGAAGGTGAATATGGTGCAGTATAGTGTATGTCCATACCATTTTCCTTACACCAATGTTCCAACTTCTTGTTTACGAATTCTTTACCACAATCAATCTGTATTGCCTTAGGATTTCGTCCATGGGTTTTCAAGTGGGCCAAATAATTAATTACAGCTTGCGCCGCATCAGACTTTAGCTTGATGCATTTGACGGTTACAAATCTCTTTGTGTCGTCCACAAATAGCAAGTAGTATTGATGGCCATTGATAGATTTGATCAGGTACTTTCCCCATAAGTCAATCTGTGATAATTCACTGGGGTCAGTATTCCTCTTTGATGATTTTGGAAATGGCTCGACATGTTGCTTCGCTTCTGTACATGCGATGCAGTCAGGTTTAGGTGAAAGTTCATCAACGTTGAATCAGTCAACCATATTTCCATCAAGTAATTTCTTAAGTCCAGTGTATGCCACATGTCCAAAGTGTCAGTGCCCATGTTTCCCAAGTAGGTAGTGTATTATTTCTGACAAATGTTTGATGATGTGCAGCAGCAATACTGTGTGATTTTTGTAAGGTCATCTTCATCCTGTATAGATGGTTGCGAATTTTATTTCCTTGCACTATTGGTGTTCCAGCTTTTGTGATTAATGTAATTTCACCATTTCCACTGATGTAGTGTCCTCCAGCCATGTCCCAGAGCCCCAACAAAATTAAATTATTTCACGTTCCAGGCACATGTAGCACATTTTCCAAATGGAGAATATAATTAACACCGTTGCATGTCGAATTTAATTCAACAGTTCCTCGGCCTGCAATAGTTGCTTCTTTGCCACCTACACCTGTTACGGAACTATTTCCCAAAGGTGTGTAATTGGTAAAAGCTTTGCGTTGATGGGTGACATGCAATGTTGTCGCTGAATCGGCTAACCAATCATAAAAAATCAATCGCTCGTCATTGCCATCAGCATTACAGGCATTGTATGTGTCAAAATTAAGCATTTCTTCCTCTACTGGGAATGCGATGTGTTCCTTGGCTATATTGGATTCATCCCCCTTCTTTTTGTCCTTCTCTTTACTCTTCTTCTTCCCCCAACAATTCTTCGTGTAGTGTCCGATTTTCCCACACTTGCGACATTTGTTGCCATCAAATTTATGGCATTTGCTTGACCAATGTCCAGTGCATTTGCAATGATTGCAATAAGGTTTGATGGAGGATTTATGATCCGTGATTCGATCTTCCAGGGATTTACTAGTGCCATTAGCATTCTGGGTTTTCGCCAGATTCACGCTTCCATAGGTACTGTTTTTATTGTTCCCGTTATTAGATCTAGTCAAACAAATCTTATATTCCTCACGTAATAAACCAATGAGCATGTCGGATGATAGCCATTGCTTAGGATCAGGGTTGTTGGGGTCGTTAGCATTCCCGTTATAAGGTTCAATGTAGGTTTGCCACGATGAAGGTAAAGACGCCAAAATGATCGCTTTGAAGCACATGTTGGAAATATGAAATTCAGTGTTGGGGAATTAGTTGATGTGATCTCGATATGATTTTAGGGTGTTGAGATGTTTTAGGAGGTCATCAACATCCTGTAGCTTGGTCTCGTATAACAGGCACTGAATATGATTTACGGTTTGATGTGCCTTGTTTTCGTGAGTAACCGAGAGTGCCAAGTACATCGCTTCAGCCGTTGATTTTGATCCAACGTGATTCATCTGAAATGAAGTGACATTATGAATAATGACTTTCTGAGCCCAGGTGTCATTCTTGTCCCAGGTATGAGCACCAATGGGGTCGCTAAATTCATCTGGTCAGTTCACATCGCCGGTTACGTACCCAGTTATGTCGCAATTGGTAAAAACTCTCAGCATCCTCTCTTTCCACTTGTGCCAGTTCTCATCCGTCAAATGATCGCGGTCTGCGATCTTGTTCACATTCAAGTATTCTTTGGTACTTTTGCACATTTAGGGGTTTGTTCTTGCACTTGCGGCTCCTGTTCCTCGTCGTTGCCAAAAAGGTCCATAATAAGTTGGTAATGAGTTATTTAAATATGTGAAGATCCAGGGCCCATAACCTGTTGGAATATGGACGAGATGTGAGTGTTCTTAAGGCTGAGATTGTGATGGTGAAGCACAGAGTTGGATGTCTATCATTCTCCTATAGTATGGCCTACATATGTTACATACCATAAATAGGCCTTGGGAACTAATACTCGGACTGGGCTTGGATTGGCCCAATCCCAACAGTTAGTGGTTGCTCTGGGCATGGGGATGCATGCTTGGTCGTCCTCTGTCCTCGTTGTGCCTGGTAAGCAGTCAGTGTCAGGTGGTGAGTGTACAAGGTTGGGGTGCATACCTTGTGGGCCCCCCCAATGTCTCCCCTGTGTGGCGTTGTTGTCTAATCATCACTCCATTGTCCACCCTGCTCCCAGGGGCCTGCAGTAGTGGGGAAGAGTGGGGTGGGCAGCAGGGTGTACAGCATGCTGTTTTGGGTTGAGGTGTCAATGTTAGCCTAAAAGATAAAAAAACAAGTAGTCAGTCCATAGAACAAAGAAAGTAAAGGAGAAAAAAATTTACCTGTGGCCCAAATGATGTTTATTGTCATTTGGGCCACATGGTGTTGACACAGTTTGTATGGGGTCCTACTGGTGGGGTTGCTGGGTATTTGGGTCATTGTGTTTGTTGTTGTCATTACCATTCACATGTTGTTGGTGGTGGTGGGTGAGGAGGTAGGAGGATGGGTGACATTGTCATTGTTGATATGTGGGATGATTGTTGCCACATAATCATGCAATAATATTTTAATCAGAGAATGAAATACCTTATAAAGTTGCGAGACTTTACAAATTCTTTTTCTTCAACCTTTCTGTTGTTCTCCCACATACTTGTCATCATCATTATCAACATGCTTTGCTGACTTGTGAAGTAGTTGTATGACCATCCTGACTTTTGTTATTTTTATTCAATTAACTATTTACTATTTGTAGGCCAGCTTAAAGCTCATGTCGAAGTAAGTACCTAATGTGCCTTCTATGTGGATGCTCTACTTACACTTCATTCTTACAGTTTGTTTTGACATGAATTCTCAGGATCTAATATAGTGTAGTTATGGACATCTGTTTGAATGTAGTCTAGCTGTTGTATTAGTTTACTAATAATATCATTGATGTGTTTCATTTACTGTGTAATCTTGATGAATAAAATCACATTTTTGTTTGAAATCTCAAGCCTGAGAGCCTCTCATATGGTAACCTACCAGTAGCACTGCAGTAGAGCTATAAGGTAGAGCTATGGAGTACTGCAGTAGAGCTATGGGAGTGTTATACAGAAGATAAACATGTCTATGGACACTATGGACACTATGGGTCACTACAGACTCTATGTAGCACTGCTGCAGAGTCCCATAGATAGCTCAGGATTTGCTGATGTGATCAATTGTGAACCATCAGACAAAAAGAAACACCATGTGTTGTTGCTTGCTCAATTGTAGACCAGATCCATTGTACAAAACCATTGCATGAAAGATTCTGATGATTCAGCCAAATCAGTATGGAAAGTCATTGTTTGTTGATCCAGAGTGAATGTCGCAAGGTAGGGTCATGAAATCAGCATGAGTACAAGAGTTCAGGGAGTCTTGAGTGTGCTGCAGGTTGTATGTAGTGTAGTTGATGCACATGGCTTTATGCTTGAAGATATGATTGTTGATGAAAGTCACCATGTTGCATTCACATGCTGTAATTGACATTTTGTTAGTCTGGAATTTGTCACAGTCCAGGTGACAAAGTAGATGTTCCTTGAGATGAGGTACAAAGTCCTGGGATGAGTGTTAGCAGAACATTTGATCCAATTTTGTTGTCATCAAATTCACCTCAAGTGCTGGATCATCCTGATTATTCCTGAGCCATGCCAGGAGATTGATTTTGTGGCAAACCTCCCTTGAAATTTGGCAGTGAGAACTTGGGGATGTGGGTATAAGCGACTCGGCATCTTCAAATGAGACAGATGGTCTGCCCTCTTCTGAGTTACCAGTGTGCATGTTGTCATATGTTTGCTTTTTTTCTGTCAAGGAGCTTGGCTGTGGTGCAAGCTCATGCAACCAAGATAGTATTCGCTCACGATGCTGCTGTTTTGTAATTCCACATGTGAACTCGCCTTTGTGGACACAGGGATAGAACCATTTGAGTCAACGATGTTCCAACTCGCCCTGGTTGATGCTGGTAAGTATCCAGTGGCATGCAATAGCCAAAAGGCACATACCATTTGTGTGGTAAACCTATCTGACATCCCAAATGTCCAAATTGCATGTACATAATCACCAAGAGCATGAAGCTTGCATGTTGTGAGACTGAATGTACAGGCTGTCCGAGGTTTTGCTGCCTTCAAGGTTTTGTTGGAGTCTGGGTCTGAAGCCTTCTTTTTTGCTGCCACTGCAGCATTGCGACATCCCCTTGCAGCCTCTTCTGACGGTAGTTCACAGGTGTCATATTTATGGCATGTGGTTGATTTGAAGTGGCAAATAACGCCCCCCAGCCTTGTGGTTGATGTGTCCTGCCCATGAAGTGTCGACTCTGTGTGAAGTCACAGCTTGGCAAGGCCATGCCATGTCGCAAGCTCAAATAAGAGGTCTAACACAACCTTGTTGTCTTGCCCATGTAGTAGGCCTTCGAAAACAGCAAGGGCACACTAAATATGATCAACAACTATACATTGCTTCATGCCAATGATACTGAGCAACATACCTGAAGCAAATCTTCAAAGTCATGGGCAGCAAGTTTTTTCATCTTGGAAGCATTATTGCTGAACTTCCGAATTGTGTCTCATCCAAAGGTGGTGTTATGATCGCTCACACACCCCTCGCTGACACCCCTGTCCCTCGCCTACTTTCAATTCCTGTTCCCATTCCTGTCTCATCTCGTTCCGCACTCCCGTACACCCGCGCGCAGATGCGCGCACTCGTCCGCATCCGTCCGCGCATGCGCGACACGCGCGCGCCCCGGTCCGCGCCTCTACAACGCGTGCGTGCTTCGACTCTCTGACCCCACCAGCCCCGCGGACGCCTCGCGCTTGTTCCACGCTTGTTCCACCCTAACAGCTATCTCCAAGATTCGATCTCTCTCTTGTATTTGCAATTCTCGCTGGTGTCCCGTCTTTCCATTTGCCGAACTATACTTAGTGTTATCATTTCCAATTGTATGAAACTTCACCCCTATCCCGTATTCTTAGCCTTAGGCTCCACATGGTCTCATAGCTTAGGAACGTGCCGCTTCCGTTTGTTAGATGTATAAGTACTTCGCTATGCACGTGTAGAACCTTAGTCTAATAATCAACAACGTTTCCATGCTCTCGCTCTCAGTTCCCTTAGTCCGTGCGACGAACTCCTTATCTGAAATAACGGACACGCTAGTAGCGCAGGGAGGCGCAGCTCACTAAACTCGTGTAGCTGAAGCCGAGTCCGACCGCCGACCGTAGACCGTCGTGCACCGCCGCCGCTCGCGCGTGCGCTGCCCGCGCTCCGTCCCACTCGTCCTCGCGTCACGTATTTCAGTTCGTAACAGGTGGGCACTTGGCAATATCTGTTTTGCCATCAGGGTTGTGCCAAATGTTCCAAAAAAAAAAATACCCACCATTGATTCAAGGTTGAAATTGCACCTCCACCAACAGCATGTAAGATGCGCATTAAATGAGTGAAGACCGCCTTCCAGACACCCAACTCAAACTTGTGAAGAAGATCAGGTACAACCATGGAGTGAAAATCAAATCTGTACTCTCCAAGACAAACTGAAAATGTGTTCTAAACTTTTAATTAGCCCATTTTCCATCGAATGATGGCAAGAAAGGAATGACGAACCCGAGTGGGTGTTTGAGATTTGATGCTGAGTAAATGTTTTATAGCTGTTCCATCAATGATGGTCCCATCTCCATAGATCCATTTCCGAGTGAGTTCTACATCATACTTATGTGAATCACTGTCTGTTCACATCCATTTTGGGTTCTGATGTTTTTGCATGTCATACTTTGTGCCAAGTGCTGCGATGTCGGATTTGCGTACTAAACAATGAGGGCATGGGCAATCGCCAAGGTGTTTTATACATACAATGAGAATTCTTCAAAATAAATTCAGTTGCAAGACTGTTGATTCCACAGTAACGATGCCACTTACTTTTCTGGATAATCAGCTGAATATGTGAAAAAGCGGGGGAAGAACCATCATGAGGTTTCATTGGCGCACTCAGCAATGAGCCCATTGATGTACACATCCATGAACTCATCATCAAGCAAAATCATCCAGATTGCTTGGAAGAGTTCTTGCTTGCAGTGGGTAAGGACCTCATCAGATGCTGACTTGCTGAAGACATGTAGATAGAAGTTGCTGAGTGTATCGACAACCTGTATATGGTATTCAGTTTGCAAGTAACATTACGAAAAGATTGGATCCACCTTTGGAATGTATGCCACATGATGCACAGAGAAAGAAGTGTGCTTTGCACAAGTGTATTTGGAGAGGTTTCCAATGTACAGGTAAATTGGCCATAACGAGGCATTGCCAAAGCTTGTCAGATGAATTGAGTCAGACCAGAGCATCAAGCCACTGATCACATTTTCTAATCCGTCCACCTGTGGCTGTGACTGTATCTTCTTGTGCTCAGCAATGAAAGTGTCTGCTGTGTAGAGTTCAGACCAGATGTGTTCGGGGGGTACGTCAGGGGATGGCTGCCAGAACTCCTAAAAAATGATATGATTTGGCTGTGGTCTCTTGAAGTGCGGCTTTGATGACATGGGTTAGGTGGTGGTGGAAAAGGCTGGGGATGTCAAATTTGGGTGTGTCAGCTTCGGTGGCATGCTCCACCTTCTCTGCAGGCAAGGAAATCTTGACACTTGTTTTGTTCCAGCCATCGTGGGCAGAAAAGCGAGACTGTGGGGCATCAACCTTGTCCAAGCATTCCACTTCGCATTTTGCACAAAAACTGATCAAGTCCTCTTTCTTAAAATCATCAGTGAGGATGACATCATTCACAAGGTTGTTGAGGTCAGCAAGAGACTTATTATTTGAGCCGTTGTAGAACCAGTTCATCAGATGAAAGACAGAGGCACTGAAAAATGGTGCAAAGTAGTTGTCATGGATGTTCTGCAAAGACAAGCTGAATGTCAGGTGTGTTAGCACTAGAATCTGTTGCAAATGTTGCCAAGTCTGAAACAACATCCAGAGAATAGAGCTCATCAGGAGTAAATGAGGGGATATGAGCAATAAATGCCATAGCTATTAGCTTGTGTGTGATATGTGACTGGGGGCAGCACTAAGGGGGATTGGGGTGCATCTCCAGCATTTGCCAGGGATTGTGGGCCATTGTTTATATCCTGAAGTGCTGGTATGCAAGGCGGTTGGGGAGGAAGCTCATCTTGATATTGTTTCAGAAGGCGTATCTTGTGGTTTGGCCTTCCAGATGCTTGGGTTGGAGGTGCAGGACTTGGGATAGGCTCTGGCTAACTGCGCTAAGTGATTGGACACTGTAGAAACATAGACTTTGACTCATGGATGTTTGGTACAGTATTTTGGTGCCAGATACTTCAGCATTCTCCTCAATTTCAGGCTCCTCTTCTACATTTTCAAGCTTTACCCTTTTCTCTCTCCTCTCCTGCAACTCAACCTTGCAACATTCCAGTAGTTTCATCACAACAGCCATAATTTTTGTTTGGCAGTATCTCTTGTGAGTTCTGAGTGCTCAATGGTTGTCAAGGCAGTGCTTGCAACCTGGACATTTGAAATTGGCCATAGAAACAAAAAAGCTACTAGAATTATGCCAGGTCAATTCTAGATGGATGACAGTACTACAATGCAACTTAGGGGAATCAGAGGATCGCGATAAGAGATGGGTCACATGCCTGAATTGTCATTTTCACTCCACTGTCAAGTTGACTTCTCATCTTCATACCACCACCATGCCTCCCTCTCTGCCGCCCTCCTCACCCTGCAGTCACACTGACAACATCATCCACAGCCTACAATTCCAGGCCAAGACCACAAAAAAGAGAAGGTATGGTTCATTCGTTGTCAATAGCACTAATATCCCTTACAGGAACAATCCGCTGGGGCTGTACTTCAACGCTGCATGATGGATTCCGCTATCCATCAACCCATTTGCATCCATTATGACCATCATCTATGCAGGCCTTCCTGATCCAGATGAGGAACCAATGCAACAGTACATACATCATTCCAATGTTTGTGACAATTACTGACAACCACTACGAGGTATACCCAGGAAGAAACCTTGATGCACAAAGATGTGATGAAGATGGTCCTGACCTTCAGGGATGTGGTAATGAAGTTGGGTGAGGATCCAGTTCAATTGGAAAGTTTCATCACTTATGTATGTATGTGAATATATGCATCTCAAATGTCTAACCCCTTATTGTGTTAGCTTGGATCAGCCACTGCAGCTGCAAGACAAGATACAGCCAGTCTGAAGCACAACATTCTGATCTACATCCTGGCAGATCTGAGTGATTATTTTGACCCGCCACTTACAAAAATGGGCGCCAAGAGCCTGCGTGGGTTCAATCACAAAGCGACTGCAGACTGTCTGTGTCCCATGGGTTTATATACGAAATTTGTCAAGAATCTGATGTAAGTATACCACAGTTTAATTTGCACATGATAATATTTTAAATGATCTTGTAGCAAATTTATGGAAAAGGTGAACAATGGGACCCACTGCATCAAGACATCACAGTGGCCAAGGTTTTTGTATGACCTGTCGATCCAATATGACCCAGAGCACAAGGATCACGGGTTATTTTGTGGGCCAATCCTTGTCCAGGTAAGTGCTTCGTCATGCGATCATCATCAGCTGATGTGAGTATATCAGGTGTTTCATCACATCTTCACTGGCCCCTCATCAGCACTTCCAAGCCAGCGAAAGGGAACAAAACCATCAAAGGCAGCAATCCATCAGATGACAGCAGTTACAGGTCGAACGATCACTTATGCGGCTGTTCAGGTGAGGTACCAGTGTTCATGGACTATTAGTCACTCATCTGTGCTTTCACAGACATGTTTTGCGCTCAGCTCCATCAAGTCTTGGTCTTCCTAGGATGGCAAATTCGACTACAAAGTTTTTTTCAACAATATTGTGGATCTCTTTGAAACCGACAACAAGCATCTGTGAGTTCTCAAAATGGTGGAGTGGTGGCAAAGGTATGCATTAATTACATCTCACTCACACATTCTGCTGATGTTCCAACTCGCAGCCAAGTCCCTGGCCTTGGCCTTTTATACAATGCCAGACACATTACAAACAGCATCAGCAGGAGGGAGGTGGGAGTGTGGAAGGGGAAACAGCAGGTGAGGACACTCATGCTGTGGCTGATGCACCTGAATGGGAGCCTGTTCATGCATCGACCTCATCGCCTCCAGCAACTTCAACCTCAACCTCAGCCTCCCATTCCTCAAACTTGGCCACACCTCCCTGTGCATCCAGTTCTCATGATGGAAGTGGTACACCTTCATCACCACTGCCCCGAGCTCTCACTAGAAAAAAGATTGCTCGAGGACACGCAGTGCGTGGTTGACAGTCTCTGGGTTCTCTCATTTTGGGTCCTGGCTCCCCGATCACCACCTCAGCTCTCTTCTTTCATCTGTTTTCTGTTCTCATCTTGCCCTCTCATCACTCGTATGTTGGCTCTCTCATTTTGACTCCTGGCCCCCACTGCTTGGCTCTTCTGTTTCGTCGCTTTGCTAATCTTGGCCTTCAAGAATTTGGCTCTTGCATCAGCTCTCGCATGATCAATCTGTCTCGGCTCTCTGCTTTCGTCTTGTCTGGTTACCACTTGTCTGGTTACCTCTCGGCTCTCGTGCTTATCTCAGATCCCTGTCCTTATAGTTGCTGTATTAGATTCACAATAGGGTTGTTCATGGTAGCCATTTCCAGGCCATTTTTGGCTCATTTTCACATGTTTGGCAGAAGAATGATCAGAATGATCCGAAAAATGAAACAAAAAATGACATGAAAAATGGCTGCCGTGAACACCCTGGAAAGCAAAAGTAAGAAAAATGATGCAAAAATGCATTTTACATGGTCCTTGGCAGTGCTGGCAAGTGCTCAGCATATTCAAACTCCCCCTCAAATGACTTGGTGAATTATTTTTTCAAGTCCATAATCACTCCTCAACACTCACTAACTCATTGCTGGGTTATTTACCAGTCATTTTTCAAGCTTCAAGTACAGAATAAATATATTAATTGATACTACTTACTACAAAAATTACTGTGAAAGAAAAACTAATATGAAAGGGGGTGGGGCACGTCATAGTGGCTTCACCCATTGTGTCATGCTCATTGGAGATAGGGGGTGGTGATGTGACCATTAGCACCCAATCCTGCAAGCAAATGCTCACAGCAGCAGGTGTCAGGTGCTGGGTGCTTGTCCCCCCGATCTCCTCCCTCACCCCATCCTGTATGTGTCACCCCTCTTCCCCCTCGCTCCTGGCATTATTCCTCCTCTCTGCTGTCTTCTGTCATCCTGTTCCCTCCTTGGCACTTGCCCTCCCCATTGGCCCATACACGCCAGCCATCCTCCCTATGAGCAGCTGCTCATAGTGGAGGGGTCTGGTGCCGTGGTTTCTCATGGTTCAGTGGGTGCTGTGTCATTCAGCTACCTGTTCTCCGTTGAGCTGGGGTAGTCATCGTCATCAATAGTTGATATCTAAAAACTTTGTTAGTAACAAAAAAATGAATTGAACAAGAAAAAACTTACCTACGGCCCAAGAGACGTCATTAGTGTTTAAAAGTCCAGTTAGGTCCAGTTTTTTCCCATTTTGGGAGCAAACTGGAACTGAAACCAGTTCAGTTACATTCACATACTACATGCAACCGTTGGTCTAAACCAACATCTACTTAGGTA
>QMFE01000282.1:0-73953 GCA_003314665.1 Tricholoma sp. MG77
TGGACGATATGACCATCTTCCAGAATGACTGTGGCCCCAAAAAGATTCTTCAGATCACTTGTGATCCCTTTCTGAGATGAGTGCAAGATGAGTGTCAACTTTGCCCGATGATAGCGGGGTTGATTGGATTTACCGTGTTCATTGGACAGCAGGCCAGGCCCCAATCCCTATAGAGGTTCGTATTGGTCAAGCTATCCAGGTCAACGGCATACTTCATGCATACACAATGTATGAGATGCCATGCCATCAAAAGCCCGTGTGAGAACGCAACTCCGATGCAAATGTTTTCTCCACCACCATGCGGGAAATGCGTAACGTGCCAGCAAGTAAGCGGATATTCCCTGGATGCTCATGCGGCCAACGATTGGGGAGTGGTTTTGTGAAGGATGGGTGGTTTTGTCGGCGGAGCGGGAGAGATGGGAAATGGAAGAGAAATGAAGGAACACGGCGAGACAGTTAACATGAGGGTTAGAAGTCAAAGTGTGGCATTCCATAATAGAACAAGAGTATTGAATGGATTCGTCATTTGAGACCATCGAGAGACATAGTACATCAAGACCATGTTGAGGAAATGAAAGATCTCGTTGGACGAGGAACAACGGAGGAAACTAGTGCCAGAAGGAATGAACGTCAAAGAATGTTTGTTCAAAACATGCCTACCGCAGAACATGCTCCATTGTCGCCTATTTCAACGGAATTTGTCGAAAAAATTGACATTCAACAAAAAGAGTTAGAAAACAACAACAGTGCCCTTTAAGTTGTCACCAGTAGCACAGGATTTGACTGATATCGTGAATGTGATGGTCGCCAATGTAAGCTTCTATCTTGACTCACAAAGGAATACCAGTAATAATAAAAATGGAACAATCCTAATATATACATGCTTGGAATAAGTATGGTGTTCGCCTGAGAGTATAGCATTATGATATGTGTGGGAGCAGTCCGAGAACATGCAGGTAGTGCAATTTGAGTCTAACAAGACCTGCATAAATATATTAAAGAAGAACGGTGGAGCTGTTCATATTGTATTGATACAACATTCACAGGATAGGAAAAGAAAACTCAACTCACAATATCCGGTAATTTACAATTGCCAAGCCCCTGCATCACTCCAACAGAAATGCACCTAAGTTGGAGAATTGATTGCTCAAGACCAAGATAATACACTCCCATCTTCTTTCGGATTGGGTGGCTTGCACCTCGAGTTATCAACAATGTAATTGAAGTTCCACAATGGATGCTTCATGACAAGTGGTTTATATTAAATAATGTTGGCAAGGGTCCATATACTCACCGCGTAATTCAGATTCTTCGCTCTCTCCAACACTGCGAGGACTGTGCCATGCATCAGTCACTGTCCAGAATGGAAAAAAAAAGGCTCATCGGATCTCACCGGTCTAAACTATCATTGTAGTTGCGGCGGCCCTGTGATCTGTACACCACCTCATAGTGAGCAATGACTCATGAGAGATGGGAGAACTAGATCTTGCTTACTCCGGTGCAATGGCCATGATTGAAGGGAGGGTGGTTGTCACTGTGGGTAGTATGTTCTTTGCCGTCAGAAGCAAGTTAAGTGGGAATCGAAAGGAGAATGAATGTCTGTGCATGTGACCATGTCAACGCGTCAACCGTCATCGTGTGACACAATCAAGAGCATGTGCATGCTGTCGATCACAACGATCAGGCTTGTCATCCACCATGATGTCATTCAGTTAGTGCTCCTTGCAAAGCCCAGTGGCGCAGTCATACTTAAGGTCTTCGCCAATGCTATGCATCGTACTTCTGCATTACAACTAACTGGGATGTCAAAATCCATGATGTTCGTCATCTTTCTTTTATTTCTAACTTAACTTATGATTTCAAAGAGAAACCGACAATGTACACGCTGCATAATTGATCATTGCTCGCATCAATACCTTATCGTCATCATCATGACAGCATGCAACCCCTGATCCCAGTCCGTGTCCCTAACAATCAGGCTGCATGGGCTGCTGTAAAGATGCCCAATCAGCATGCAAGAACGACAACAATCATTCATTACTTACCAGCTCATCGACATTCCTCACCCGTCCCTCCAAATGGCTCATCTGATAGGCTTGCCCCCATACGGATTCACAGGGAACACAGGCACCGCCCTCTTCCTTGTTGCAAACACCATCCACCATCCATCAGCCGCACACTCCACCACCTCCACAACAGCTGATGTTCGCCCCCTCTTCAAATCATACACATGCCACGGCACCCTCGTCTCCCTCTTCACCGCCGCCACCACACCCACCGAAAGCAGTTTACCCTTCTTCTCCACCACAACGTCTCCCATCACCCTACCAACAGAAGGCCCAAGCCGAAGCTGGAATATCTGCGCAACCTGCCCATCGCGAGGGACGACGACGACCGCACACCCATCCCTTGAGAATCGAAGCCCTGCGACGTGCTTATCCTTGCTCACCAAGAACTCTGCCACCTTCTCCAGTTCCCTCATCCCCATCCCCATCCCCGATTCGCGTCTCGACCACAACGGGGCCAAATCAACGACTGTCACCCAACACCCTCCAGAACCTGAACGCCCACAAGTCCTCGAATATCTCATCTCCCTCCTCGGTTCCTCCTCCCTCTCCCCAACAACACCCTCTGACGGCGCACTGTGTGAGAAAAACCTTGCTACTCCCCCAGCCGACATTTCCCCAACCGCATGACTTGAGCTAGACCCAGAACCCGCCGAGACAACCCGACTCTTGGCAGCAGAAAGCGCCATTCCACCTAGCATATGCATCCCACTGAGTATGCTCCCTCCAAACTTAAGAGCGGCGTGCTCTATCTCTGCCTGTGTTGTTGGAAGTCCGAGTCCCAAGGGACCAGCACCTGCTGAGGAAGGGACAGTGGCGAGCGGGGAGGTGGATGGAGAGCTTGTGCTTGTATGGGCATGTGTGTATGAGTAGGAGGGAGCGGGCAATGCAAATGCCAGGAGGCGGTGTGAGAGGGTGAAGACGGGGCATGGGTGATGCTGTAAGTTGGGGTGATGGCGAGGATGAACACTAGATGAATTTCTGGTGTCAGGGCCTGGACTTGAACGAGGACGCACGTGTTCGCGTTCGTGTTCGTGCGGGTCAATGAGTAATGCATGATGTATTTTTGCTGAATTGCTTGCTTTGATTACGTTATTAGATTGACTTGAAAAATTGTTGTTATTAGAAATGCTGTCCCCACTTAAATATTGTCGTTATCCTTGATAATAATGATTGAAAGTATCCGAGATTGTCTCCAGATTAAAAAGGGCTCCCTCCCCACTGCTGTCAGCAGGGATAGGATGCACAGGTGCGAGGTAAGGAAGAAGCGAAGCTTCCTGGATGACAAAAAGTTCATCGAGGGTAGTCGAGGATAAAATGGATAATGTTGGTGAGTCGACCGTGCTCTGCAAAAATAGTTTTAGAAAAGATTCAAGTAAATAAGGTTAACGCGACGTACAACCACAACAAACTCTTCATTAGCCTCAAACTCCACTGCACGATCCACAACCCTCGCCCGCCGTACAACCTCATGTCTAGAAAGCAAGTACAAAAAAAACACAGTTCCTCTGTCTTCGTCGTCATTTGCTTCGTCCATCCTAAACCCATACGAAACATCAGCCAAAAGATGCGAACAACAAACAAAAAAAACATACAAAACACCGATTAGAGGCCTGCCACCCCTAAACGGATCCTTTGCCCCCTTCCTCCGAGGTTCAGGCACGACAGCCATGCGCACCACCCTTCCAGTCCACCATAGCACCATCTCCCATTGTGGCCAGTATTGATGTTCAGGACCTCTTGAAGTGACTCGAGATCGGTGCAATCCCAGATCTCAAATGCATTAGCGCAGGCAAGTGTGATTCAACTCGTCGTGGCTATGAAACATTACACACAGGTTAGCGGTTATGAAGAATGCAGATGAAAAGAACACCCCTATCATGGACATAGTCCCATGTTGCCCAAAGAACATCACCATGACCTGCAGATGATTCCCCTCCAGGAGCAACACCCACATTGAAACTATTATCCCACCCCCCTTTCTCTCCCTGCCGTCCCCAGATCAACAACAGGAACAGCCCTGCTCCCTCCTGCTACAAGATCCATAAATGGTAAAAATGCAGAGAATCGCTTCTTACTTGCGGGTCTTGAAGGACCGGAGGAGGTACAATATGTTTCTGTAAGTCTGCAGACTCATGACAGTACTAACACACTTCATCGTCGGACCCGTCGGACCCCGATCGGTATCCCGATCTCTTATACCAACTATTCATTCCTACATTGACAACACTAATATCCACGACTACACCAACATCCACAATTCCATCATCACAACAGTCGGGCCCCCGCTCGGCACCCGACAACCACCACCGATGACATCAACGACATTCCTGATAACGCGTCACCGACATCATTACCTAAACCACCAATGCCCCACAAGACAATGGATGAGCCCGATGCGGCTCTCAAGAAACACACGGCGCGCCTGATGCGGCCTTTTACTTACACGGTCCGAAGATTCTTTGATATAGACCGTTATTTTTTATATTCAACCTTCGTTCCCACTTCTGTGCAACAAAGGTATAGTAAATACTTATTCATTCAATTGTAGTAATTAACGTTCCCACTTCTGTGCAACGAAGATATTTTGATCCTGTCTGAACTGTCCACCTCAGTGTTGGTTGCCTAACCCGGCTCCCTTCCAGTTTCAATGCCATGACTATGGCGAGACAGGAGCTGGAACCTAACAGATGGGTTGAAGGAGAAAGCTGGAAGGGAACGGGAGTGGAGGAGGAAGCAGAGGAAGCGTGTCCGTGCCCGTAACCGTAACCATACGAGAAAGGATTCTGCGCAGCCACCAGCTGGATGGAACTGGCATTCGGGCTGCACATGCTCGAATTGTCTGAGTCTACTTTCGTAGCGGCGACGTGCATGCTGGGGATTGTAGGTCGTGATTCTTGGTAAGATATAGCATCGGTATCTTGCCGTGATTCAGCTTTGCGTGGCCCAGGTAAGTCTTCATGTAGATTGTTGGTGGATTCGGTGTTCGTGTCCGTGTTAAATTCTGCGAATGGAGGCACGGGGCGGGAGATGAGAGGTGGAGACAGGGGAAGGTCTGGTGTTGGGATACATTGAAGAATTGGTTCTTGGGGAGGCTCGCTGGAGGATGGAATGTTAGCGAATGAATCGAGAAGGATTTGAAGTTGAAATCAAAGTTTGTGGAGGTTTGGATCAGTCATGAGCAGAAAGAAAGACGGGGAAAGAAACTCTGATGGAAGTTCAAGGAATATGGAGTATACTGCGTGTAAAGTCGTGGATAAAACGAGGAAGTAGACGTCCATGTCCGGTGGGAAGGTGATAGACAAAGGGTGCTCACGATACCCTGAAGAGTACGATAAGACAAAAAGAACGTACTGATCATCTGATGAGCCGGTAAACTCTATGTCCCAATTCAAACCTGAATCCCAGTAGGAAGTCCGTTGTTTACCTAAGATTTTTATCTATTTAGTTAGTTTGAGTCGTTGAAAATCGATGACAACAAAAACGTTGAATATACCATATGTCCTGTCGATTGAGATCGATTACATACAATTTTCATTTATTGTATCTATGGAAATAGATGTAAATCAACTGTATTTTCGATTACTATTGATCTTGATAGATTTGCTTAGATCACAACTTTTTTGTTGTTGTGATAGATACAAATCTATTCATTCTATTGCCTATGATTACTGACAATTGCAGATGCTGTCTATTCCCATCGAAAACATAAGTCCATTGTTGCAATGGGTCCAAGTCCGTGAAAGTGAGCATGAGTCCGTGAGCAAGAGCAAGGTGAGTCCACGAGCAAGCATGAGTCTGTGAGCAAGAGCAACTTGAAGTCCATAATAGCGACCCGAAAAGAAAAACACGTGAAAGCAAGATGAGGGTGAGTCCGTGAAAGCGAGCTGGTGAGAAAAACACGCAAAGGTGATGTGGTGCAAGTGAAACTGAAGCCAGAGGTCCGAAATGTATTAGGCTACAAAAAGTCAATCAGTAGATTTTTAAAACATCACGTGAGTATATACCCTTTTTCTTCTTTCTTTCGTTATTGGCCTTCCTCTGATGATGGGGCAATGTTGGTTAGTTTTTCCCAATGCGTAGAACAAATTGGATGTACCTGCAGGGAAGCTGCCCGTTTCCACCGCTGGTATAGACACAAAGCAATGAGTAAACCTGAAAAAAAGAAGCGGCAACACATAACCATTATCCCTTCTTCTGGTAGGCCAAGCCAATATGCTTTGAATTTGTCCTCTGTGCTGCCTTCATGACTCTTGAGCCAATCTTGCCAACATAAATTCCTAATGGCACTGTCAGAGAAACATCGTGTGAAGAAAGAACCCATACTTATCGCTAATGGAATTGCTAACGACTGCGGCTACCTTCCGCTTTTTGAGAGCTGGTCCATCCACCAATTGAGACAGCCCCTCGGTGAGTAACACGTCCGCTTCCAATGTAGACGCATCAAATATTTTCAGGCCTTCGTGTTGTATAGCAGTGACATGATAGAGTGAGGGAAATAGGTAAGAGTCGATATCTCGTGGTTTATTGGGACCAGGGACAAAGCTGCCTGGGATGACAAAAGATTTTGTGTAACATAGTCCAGGGCAAAAATTATGGATAATCCAGATGAACATCCAGCAGTCGGAGGCTTTGTCCCGATACAGCTGCACACCATCAATGGAAAGCTGTAATGCAATGTCGTCTTTGGTGAATCGACCAGAAGCCCAAGCTTGCAAGAGGTCATACGAGCACACTGTATCGTCATAGTACTCCATTTGGCCATCATGTGTCCGGAGGTATTCCGAGATCTCTGTGAGCTTCTTCTCGAGATAGTGCATCTCTGCAGCTGTTTGACGTGATCCATAGAACACTTGAAGTACTGGACCGATCGGAATTGTTGTAAACTGTCATCAAGGGCTTCCATTTGCATCATAACAAGGAGCACTGCAGTATGGACATGCATCGAGACTGGAGTATGCGCCTGTGAAAGCAGCACAACTAGAAGGACACATATCGTGTTTTATAGCTATGACACCAGAGATTTCCTTGAGAGTTCGTTTGGCCTGATTGAATGACAAGAATTCGTCGTTGGGGTAGGCTGCCATGTCGACCTTTCGTATGGTTTCATAGTGATTGCGAGATGTATCTGTTGAGTAAATAAAGTGGTGCAGTGCCTTCACTAGATGTGTATCCAACATGTCCAGAGCGCCATGTGCCGATTCTGGGTCCCTGAGCCGATCAATATCTGCAGGAGCCATTCCGCTTTCCTCAAGAGTCGCATTCTTCAAAGCTTCTATGTTCATCATCGTGACCTGGAGGGCAGGTATGTATATTCCAGTATCTGGTTCCCCTTCTTCGAGATCCAATGGGGCTGGCTGAAAAGAACCTAGATTGGAAGCGGCGCCAGGTCTAGCCTGAGACTCTTGAGAACCACCAGGGTGGTGATCAGGAATGTATCCACCCTCCAGATCATGATTGGCGGAAGCACTGCCTGGCGGTATTGGATTATCGATCTCATTAACACCAGGGCTGGAGGCACCTTGGTCTTCGTCCAAATTCTGAGATATTGGCGCACCCGTCGGGTTCGACGCAGGCTAGAGATAAGATTAGAAATGACCAAAATTGAATATAGGAAATTTTGATGAACTTCTGGCGGTGTAAGCTTTTGTCGTTTGGGAGCCGCTGGATCGTTCTCATCAGTAGCTTGGGGCAGTTTCGAGGTCGCGAGGAGTGTGTCTGGTATCGGGATATTTTTTGATTTGGAATGTTGGATGAAATCCTGGAATTCTCGTTCAGCACGTTTTTCGGTGTAGATGTTGTGTGGAGTGCGTTGCTTCTGCTTTGAGGCCATTTCAATGCCAGAGGAAGTCAGGAAACTGCTGTATGTCAAGTCAAAAGAGTCTATTACATGGAGAATTGTGTCGACCGACACAATTCTAGGTCGTATAGTAATTGACGTCGATAGATTACAACAGATATAATAGCTACAAATAGATAAAAATCTTAGGTAAAACATGGACTTCCTACTGAGCCTGAATCTTGAGCTGGGGTTGGCGGTACTATCAAAGGCTCATTGACAGTGAAAGCCAGATCTACCAGACGTTCAACGGCTGGTTCAATGTCTCAAGGTTGAGTCAAAGGAAGAAGATCGAAAGTTCTAGGAGATTGTTGGCGAGAAGATTTGTTAGAATGAGAATTACACTTGCTGTTGTGCGATGCTGGCATCAAATAAGTAGTGGGTGGTGTTGAGTCAGAAGTTGAAAGTGACAGATATGATGACAGATTGAATGAATAGATAAGAACTATCGATAGACCCACAGAATTCCAAATGGGGCAATGTTCATACCTCGATCGATCTGCTCATCATCCAATCATCATATACGCAGGTCTTTTCTCTCATTTTGATTTCATATTCTTGCAACATGTCTTGCTGCTTTTCATAAACGTGCTTCGGAGTACTTCTGAACTTGTAACCGTCATCCTCAAACGTTGTCCGCAATATCAAAGGACATCTACATGTTGATTGTAGCTAATTAGTCCATTTGATTGCGCTGGCTGGCATTGTTCTATTGGTGGTATAGAAAGCTGGGCACGTTGTATAAGCTTCCCTATCCATTTGTAAACCCAGCCGCAGCCAGTTTTTCCTTTTCTGGGTCTTTTCTCATGCTAAACCAAAAACGGAATGCCTCACTTTTTCATGTTTTCCTTATTTACGGTAGCGTACATCCCATTCTGCCCAGCAATGCTGGCGACGATGTGTTCAGTATATATATAAGAGACCTTGGATGCCATTTCCCCCCACCCGATTCGGTTGGGAACGGATGGATGCACGATTTTGCATCTGGATGACCTTCCCACCACTCAAACGCCAACTGCCCATCCATCCGCTTTTGGCTGTGTCTATTTTCAGCCGCATCCAGTTTTGGCTGTCCCCGTTTTTAGCTTAGTTTTGGATCTATTTTCGGCATGCATCCTTTTTTTGGCTCCCCGGTTTTGGCTGTTCCCATTTTGGCTTGTTGGGATTCATGACAGTAGGAGGCAAGGAGTCTTAGACTTTCATTACACTTGTGTAACACATACGTACTACGCATGTGTGTGACTAGTAGTATACTATTATTAGATCACCGGGCCATGCTCGGGTTGCCTATCTCAACACTCCCCCTCAAACTGAGGACGGGGAAATGGTTTTCTACCAGGTGCATCAAAACCTTCGTGTGAGGAAAAACCCTGTGGGATAAAATACCATCACATGTGAGGAAAGCTACCGGGTTTCCTATTTGACTGAATTCCCATCTCTTCCCGATGTCGCAAGTGTTTTGGCTTTGGTAAAGCCTTGGTCAAGACATCGGCCGTCTGTTTGGGGTCATGACAGTTCTGAATGTCTAATACATTCTCAGTTACGAGATCTCGGACCCAGTGATGACAAATAGCGATGTGCTTGGATCGTTGATGGAATTGGGGATTATGGGTCAAAACCACAGATCCATTGTTGTCGCCTTTAATCACGGTCAGTTCCTTTTGGGGATATCCAAGTTCTCCATATAGGTTTCTCAGCCATGTTGCCTCGTGCCCAGCTTCCAAGAGCGCGATATATTCCGCTTCTGTGGAGGAAAGTGCAATCACGGTTTGTTTCTTGGATTTCCACATAATTGCTCCCCCTCCAGCTAGGAAAACATAACCAGTCATGGATTTGAGGTCATTGGCGTTCGCATATGCAGCATCTGCATATCTGTGGAAGAGGTTATCTGCTTCAGTCTCATCTCGAGATTTTCTGTAAGTGATCCCAAGAGTTTTCGTACCCACTAGGTACCTGAGTATCCGCTTTAAGGCACCTTAGGGTTATTGGAATATAACACATATTAGATCGCACATTCTGCACAGGCATGCCACAGGGGGTGCACCCGAGCAGTGGTTGAAATATGATGCATATTATTTCGAACATTCTGCACAGGTATGCCACAGAGGCCGCACATGAGCAGTGGTTCAAACATGATGCGTATTACATCAAACGTTCTGCACAGGCATGCCAGAGAGGCCGCACACAAGCAGTTGTTGGAATATAACGTGTGTTAGATGGCACATTCTGCACAGGCATGCCACAGAGGCCGCACATGAGGAGATTGTCCAAGATGATGGCCAAAGCACAGCGGCCGTAAATGCACAAACAGTTGTTGGAATATAACGTGTATTAGATTGCACATTCTACACAGGTATGCCACAGAGGCCACACACGAGCAGTGGTTGAAATGATGACTGTGAACTCGTAGCTACTACTAGCAACAACTTCGCGATCATCATAGACAATGGCCAAAGAACAGAGGCCGCACAGGAGCAGTTGTAAATACTTCAGATTAATAGAGAACTACAAACTCGCAGCTACTACTAGCAACAAGTTCATAGATCGTCAAGGACGATGGCCAGAGAATGTAGTTGTGATCAACATTGAATATGATAAACAAAACAATCATACATATTGATTACATGACGAAATCGCGTGTTGTGGAGAAGATGTTTCTATAAGAAGAATGGACAGGTACCATAGAAAACCATTATATATTGTCATAGACATACCTAAGGCCCAGTCCAACGCTGCATTTGAGTGGTAATGATTGTGGAGATATGGCAGTTCAAACATTTGATGGGTAGGAGGAGGTGCTCCTACAACAAGAATGGATGGGTATTATAAAAAATGTTTGGAGATTTCAATGGACATACCTAGGGCCTAATCAATCTCCAAATTTGAGAGGTAACACGGCTTTGGTTGTAGAGATATCACGATTCGAATTTTTGATGGGTTGGAGGAAGGGGTAGCCTGATAAGAAGAACAGTTAGGTATTACAAGAAACCGTTGCACGTAGTCATAAACATACCTAAGACCTGACCAATCCCTGAATTCGAGAGGTAATGCTCCAGTGGTCGTGAGGATATTGTAATTCGAGTTTTTGATGGACTGGAGAAGGTCATACCCCTGCCAATCTCTACAGACAACTACGAACTCGCAGCTACTACTAGCAGCAACTTCGCAGATCATCAAAGACGATGGCCAAGCCCTAAAAGGTAATTAGAAATGACTCATTGGTACTACTACCAGCGAGTTGCAGGTGATGATGGTGAAGGCGCTATGTCTATGATGTCAATCAGTTATTCGCACACTGTCTGTCTGTCTATGACGACATCACACTGTCTGTCTGTCTATGACGACATCACACAGCTGATCGGCTGTGTTCGACGAACAGCATGTAACTCCCTCACGTCCATCACCGTAACCTCATGCAGCGGATTGCTCCTGCATGGAAGTAGTTCTGTGCAGGACCTTTGTCTATTTGTCTATGAGGATGACAAGCCTGAGTCACTTGGCTCTTCTACGATGACAAACAGAAACCACACCACCGATTTCTACTGCATGGAAGTAGTTCTGTGCAGGATTTTTGTCTCACCTTTTCTTCTACGAGGATGACAATTTTGCTCTTCTACAACCACAATTGCCAAGCCACACCCGGATTCGCACAGTCTTGGCTCTTCTAAGACAACAAACGGCAATCACGCAAGAGCTTGATCCTGTACAGAAGTAGTTCTGCACAGAATTTTTGTCTTGTCTATTTGTCTCCAAGGACAACAAGTCAACTGCCTGGATTCCCATGGTCTTTGCTCTTCTATGATGACAAACGATAAGTTCGAGGAGAGAGAGAAGCACGGAAGATGTCTGAGGGCTCATCGTACGCAATGCAATGTGCAGGTAAGTTGTACAGGATTCCTGCTCATCTACAACGAAGTGCTGAAAGAGGTGTCTCAAATACGGAATGATGTAGGCAAAATGCCATGTACGAGGCAATGCCTGTCATCCGATATATGATGAAATGAAGAGGACTTAGGGTTGTTGAAATGTAATGCAAGTTAGATCTGGTGTACTGAACAGGCTTCCACAGAGGCCGCCCACGAGCAGTTGAAATTTCCTTGGGATAGTAGACAACTACGAACTTGCATCTACTACTAGCAACGACTTCCGAGTTGCAGATCGTCGAAGATGACAGCCAAGAGTGTACGTTGGATTTGGCATCCTGCACAGGCATTCCACAGAGGCCGCACACAAGCAGAAGTTATCCAAATGTAAAATGTTTCATCATAGAATACTTCTGGATCCAGGACATCAGGCATAGAACTATGAACAACACCCATGGTTGAAGAGAGCGATTGAGAGGGCAGGTGATAGGAGATGAGACTAGGAAAAAGTGCGCGTTAGTGAGGAATATGACTACATTGGACAAAGTTGTACTGACTATGTTCTTATAAACAGATGGTGCAAAGAACGAGTGAATGCAGGCGATTTTCTGCTTGTCGATGACAGTACTTGAGACTAGGAAACACTGTGTGTTAGTGAGGAATAGCCATATTGGACAAAATGGTACTGACTACATAGTGCTAACAAAATGTTTTCCAAGCGGACGACACGAAGAGCGGCTGAACATAGGTGATTTTGTATTCGTCGGCGACGGTACTTGAGAACAACGCTTCCTCTCTTATCCTGCATTGGTCTTGACAAGTACAGCAGAGCTAACTCCACTGAACTTGGGCGAATCTTGAAGTTGATACCAAGGAGCTAACTCCCTGGAATCAATAGGCCAGGCTGAAACGGGAAACCTTGAAAGAGAGGCTATTTAGTAAATAGTGAGAATATGTAATTGTGAGATCATGAGAACACTTATTGTGGGCGAGAGATTATCACAATTGGATCTTGGATGAACATTAGCAATCTAAGTGTGGCGAGTGTGATGTCCGATCATGGACAAAAGATTATCATGATCCTTGATCTGTGGCAAGTGCACGATTTGCCCGCAGTTAACCTTACAATAATCCAAATCTGAAATCTGTTTGTCCTAGAAAATTCCCAATCACAAGATATCAAAGTTGTCATGTTTGTTTGTCTGCAACTGTACACGTTACAGGAGCCAGGAACAAGATTGGCAGACAAGTTTATAAAAGCTGAAATCACATCAACACTAGTTACTGGTCAGGCATCGCACTATCCCCACTGCATCAATTTAGAGCCAGAAACGCAACTCTTCCAACTTCCTGGAGTGCAGAAAGCAGTGAATCAGTCCACGATTCAAGAACATCCAGCTGAATAGTAAGTTGTTCTATTAGTTGTTCTTGTCCTTGACACCTGAAAATATATCATAATCGTATTGATAATGAAAAAGACTTACTAGCGATCTGAGATGCATAGGTTACACTAAGGTCATCGCTCGATAGGGATATTGAGCTCCTGTTTGACCATGATAACCAGCAGAAAAACACTATAAAGCAATCTTACAAGGTAGGTGATTGAGTTTCCATCGCATGGTTTTCCAGAATACTGGATGGTATATTGTGAGCTGCGTTGATCATGTGAATGAGATACAGCGGACTTACTTCTTCACAGGCTCAGTGGCCATAGTAACTGCAGATGCGGTCAGACAGTCCTTAAATATCAACAAACATGAAACTCCGACATTGAGATCAGAAAACTAAAGATTCAGGGGTGGCACCCTAGAACCTTGATTTAAAATTAGAGCACTTCAGCAATCCTGGTCAAAGTGGAACCAACGGTGACTTGACTGGCTCCGCAAAGGAGTTTTTTCGCATTTTTAAGAATCTTTCTTGATTTTTCTCAAGGTAAGTACTAGCCATAGTGATGTTGGCACAGCCTTGCCAACATATATGACAAACTTGAACTGGTATCAATTGTACTGTCTATCGACAAAGAACTGATGTCTTCACTGGCCTATCACATCGTTATTTTTCTTTTCAAATTCGTATGGCCATGGGTACATAATATGTGCTCACTGCTTAACCCTCGTGGGCTGGAGGGGGCTCAATAAGATGGATAGGCTCCATCGTGTTCACCCACATGAAAGTTTCTTACCTCGAACATGGTGATGCCCCGTGCTCAACCTCCAGATCGAACAAGGCGAATGCATTGCCATCAGTCTCTCAGGCAGTGCAAATCCACCCCTCAGCACCCTTCTCCAATGCCTCCCAGACTCAGGATCCATCTCAATCTGGACAACTGACCTCACCTCAATGGATGTCACGCACTTCCACCATATCTCCATAGTCAGTCAGATGCTGTCACTGGCTGACTATGACGACCATCGCCGCCAACACCCACACCCACACCCACATCATGCCCATGCCCATCTTCATCTCGACCCCAATCCATGGCGAAGTTAGGGAGGACGAGCCGCAAAGTGGCGAGGACATTGTGTTAATGAGACTAGCAAAAGTAAAGGATGTCGACCACTAGGTGATCGGATGGGCTTTCGACTTATCATCTCATCAGTACTTCTGCTGGGTTTTTATACCCAACCATGGGTTTAGTCGGCATGTGACAATGGCAGATTTCTCTCATGATGCATTAGGGTGCAGCCCTGTTCTGACACCTGCCAAGTCAAAGATAAAGACAATAAGATCTTTATCACCATATGCAACTGTTACAGAAAAGGCAATTCAGCCATGTGGAACAGACAAAAGACTGCACACACTGTCAATCTTTATCACTCCCATGACCAGATGGTTTCCTGCTGTCATGGACTGTCATCTGACACCTTAATTGGGGGTACATCAGGGGAGCGCTTCCGGCGACTACGCGCCAAGCATGCGAGCACATCCATGCTTCCTGTGGGTTTCCCTGTTAGGTCGAACTGACCGTCACAATCCTTAGCCACCCTGCCATCAGCGGGGGGTACCTGAGTGAGCCGAAGCCCAAACTGGCGCGCAGCTTCACTACTAGCCGAAGTGTTTATTGCACTGCTTAACTTAGCCTTGAAGGCATCACAATCGAGGTACTCATAAGCTCTGTGACATACGTAAGACCCGTTAGGTACTTAATCCACAGTATCACACCCGGTCCACCGTCAAGGCGCCCTGCAGGGGCGTGACAGACTGAGTCCACACAGAATTATTCTGTACGATTAGGTACTAGCTAGATTTCAAAACTATTAAGCCCTTATGGGCCTAACTGTCCTTTCAGAGCCTAAGGATCTTACCCAGGAAATAGAGCCCCCTTTCCACTTAGTTGAGTCAACAGACATTTTTTTTGCAGTCTAAAAATACACTAGGGACCGGACAACCGGAGTTTATACATGTTGTGAAATGCACGACCATGACACAGCTAATTGTCAGGTTGAGAGACCTTGCAAGCAAGGTAAAAGGTAACTTGTGTCAATCTTGGACTCTACATGATTTTTGACCACTGCCATCATTCTCAACAACCTTGTCCTGGTCGCTGTTATATATCTCATTGTGCTTCACATTATGTCATCATCTTATGCCTGATATCATGTTTGTTTCAATCATCACATTGTTGACCCCGAAAAACCCAAAACTGTGACATTTGAATCAGAGAAGATCAAAGTGGCTAATTACAGCGCATCAAGGGTCTCATGCACCATTTTGCACAATGTGGCTACCATTTCCTCGAGAGCAGCATGAAAGTGCTTGTATATATGTACTAAACCCGGTCCTGTATACAACCCCCACCCGATCCCGTACTTCCCACTCCCGATCCTGTGAGGCTATGCTGAAAGAAAGTCTATGCCACGTGGAGGCCAGCAGGCTCGGCCCAGGTAAAAATTGGACTTGATAGAGAGAGAGCAACAGACAGAAAAGCATATCCTGACCTAGCCAATAGAAACCAAACCCATGGTTGGAATGAAAGGGTTGCATTCTGGTGCTGGACCATCATGTTGTATTTCAATAGGAATCAAGTACTCCGATGAGTGTCAGTCTTCTGGTTCATTTGGGTCGTGAGGATGGATTTATTCCGGGTGCAAAGGAAGCATGGTAATCTTTGTTGGGGGAGTGCACGATGGAACTATATGGCGATAGAAGTGTGAAGTGTTGGGATAGTCGTCATATTCGGCTGATGTTGGGTTGTAATAAGACTTACCATGTCTGAAAAAGCTAACCTAGTAATAAATGGATAGAATTGAGGCAAGTTATTCTCAACCAACTGACATATCAAAGCCCAATCTCATCATTTGTTGCCGATCCTGCTGAAATTAGATATGCTGATCCCGCTCATATTAGGTACAATGATCCCTCATATTAGCACTGGTCATGGAACACCATGCCCTTGGGTCTTGATCTCTTTTGAACACTTCAAGTCCTCAATTTCTCGTTCACTGCATGCTGAGACTCGTTTGTCCTCTACATAAAAGTTCTTTTCAAAGACCTCGAGTTTTGTGCTTGCCCAGTCTACTGAACGAAGACTGCCCCAAAGGTTTGACATCTTATCCTCACCTCAACCACCTCCTGCTCATCATATTTACGCCAATCCCACTCCTATCAACTATGCCAAGTCTGCTGTTATTAACTACGGATATCCCGCCTGAGCAAGACAAGCCAATCTTGCAGATGGAGCATACCGAGCACAATATTCTTCTTATGATAACTAAAGCAAACAATCCACTTAACTAAAAACTAATCAACCCCAACTGCACTGTTCTGAGCCTGACACAATGCAAATTCCCCATCCTGATCCTGATGTCTTCAAAATTGCTGCAAAGGAATTGCAGCGAATTGACGGAATTCCTTTACCTGTTGGAGACGAACCCAAGATTGACCATAATCAAAAAGTTGACAAGATAGGCGGTAACTGTGTGCCACCAATAGCCGTTCTGCAGCTTCTAACCTTGAAATATTTAATTTCGCTGCCAATTCATCAACATCAGCATTAAATTCCCTAAGAGCATCATCGGAGCTCATAGGGTACTATAATGGAACAGTTAGCAAATACAGAAGGTGAACGATGATGAAGGGCATTGTTACATCCCGTTCCAGCAAACCGGACTTCCATCGGAACTCCGATCATTTTCCGCCGATATTACTTATTGAAACTTACATAGCATTTGACCTCCTGGTTTTAGACTTATATTACGTTACCTTAGTTATGATACACTATTAGCTACAGCCTCGGACATAGCCCGGACTCCGTAGTTACTATCGGCCTCCGACCTATCTCCGTCTTACTAGTATAAAAGCTAGCTACTTTTGTTTGTATTCCTTAGTTTGTAAATCAACCAAGTTTACCCATCTCAACCTTTGTCTCCTCCTCTGACTTTCGGACTTCCCTCGGAACTCCGATCAATTCTCCGTTTACCTCTGTCTTGAAATTAGGACACTTGACGAGGTGAAGGGCGCAACTTCTTATAAGTTGAAGCCAAGTCCTTTCCGATACCCCGTCCGGACTTTCCGATATTCTCCGATGGATCCCCGCCTGTGTTCAGTACTTAACAGGCATACCCCATCTTCTTTGAAAAGGTTAACCAATTTAAGGCTACCTAGAATCACAGATGCATCTGCCAGCTCAGAAGGGATGGGAATGGTGTAGCATTGGACCTTGCCACTAGAGGCTCATTGACCCACATAGGTTAATGTGAGGGGAGGTTCAACTTCTTTATTACAGAATGTCAGAAACTCGGGATCGGTAATAGTCGCCGAACCTGAAGCATCAGCCAATCCTGCAGCATTGGCAGCTGGTGCCGAACTTGAAAGTATATTGGCATCGGGATTCGAGCATTGCACCGTTCTTTCAATTGGAGAATCCGGAATATGGGCTGGGCTGGAATTTGGTGGTGAGAGAGATAGATCCAAGGAAGAGGATGGAGTAAGGGTGAGATCCATGCTTGGGAGATTGTGCTGTACTACAGGTGGAGTCATTCTGAGATTGATAGGACGACGAGGTTGGCCAGGTGGTGGTGGTGTAAGAGTAAGGTCCATAGCAAGAGCCCGTGGATTGTCAGCAGTGAGATCGATATGGTGGTGTAAGGGTGAGATTGACAGGAAGAGGAGCTTTCCCAAGCGGCGGTGTGAGAGTGAGATCAACTTGAATCTGTGGATGATCTAGATCCCAACAGGAAACATTGGGATCAGGAGTGGGATTGGGCAAGCTTTGCTGATGCCCAGCAGATGAATTCTGGCGGTCTAAAAGAAAACAGATTATTTTGTTATCCATTATTGACAAAGGAACTCACCAAAAGGTATATCCATGTCAATCATCAAGTCCTCTAGTTTGATGTTTTGAAGTAAGTGGGGTGCAGAGATCATGACTATGTCTGAATCATAGGTCACTGTGTGCGCAGCACCAGAAGGAGGCTGCTCCTGTATAGCAGACAGCAGAAGGTCATCATTGTCTAACTGTAGATCGACATCCTTGAGACAATTTTGGAGGTTTGCAAATACTGGATTCATAACTGGATTTGAAGATGGAGAAGATGAGGTTATTGAAGGATATCTACAATACATCACAGTAGCTTGACATACCAGATATGCAATGGTCTTGTAATCCTTATCAAGTTGGCGTCGATTTTTGCTTAGATGGTTGTTGATCACATGCAAATGTTGAACTGTAGCCAATCATTGCCAAACAATGTGGAACAATTTTTTTTTGTGAAGTCCAACCCGTCTGAGTCAAATCTACCCCTGTCAACATCATGGCCTCATCTGCAACATCCTCATCTGCAACTGCTGGCAAGCCGATGTGTGAGGCTACCATTGCAGATTGTCTTGGTTTCAAGGATTTTGTTCAGTCCCACATTCAGGGTGCCAAGACCAAGGAAGATGCATTCAACATCGTACAATTGTTGGTAAGGAATTGTTTCATTACTACCTTGTCTACATATAACTTTGGAGTCCATAATTGCAGTCAGTCATCCTACCAGGCTTCAGAAAACATCGGGTGTCGGTGCCAAACTCTGCATTTGTGTATGCTGTCCAGCCGATCTTTGTGGAGTTCGTGAAGCAGGAGTATATGACCTTCAACTGGACCGCACTTGAAAATGTGATTTCCACTGTTCCAGTCAATACTGCTTGTGCAACAAACTTGGCTGTGGGAGTCAACACAGCGGTTCGGGAAGAGGGTGGGGTGAAGGATGCAGGTATATAGGTTCTCAAAACACCAGTGCCAGTGACTCGGGAATCTTCCATTCCCAGGAAAGAAGTAGAGGGCAGGTCAGCTGCATCAGCTAGCGAGAAGCAAGTTGAGGCAGCGATGAACATAACACCTGCTGCCGCTATGGATGTCGATGCCGCACCAGTTGCTGAGAAGGGGCCACCCACCCTGAGGAGGATCGTCCCTGGACCGGCACGGCGCATTCCTGGACCACTCACTCCAGCCCCCATCATGATGAAAGCAAAACAAAGCAACCCTGCTCCCCTACTGAAAAAGTCTCCTGCGCCCCGGGAAAGCCCAGGTTTGTGCATTGGCATTCTCCCAACTGATGCCCCTCCCCTCATTAAGGCATGGGAAAAATGCAGGCATGAGGAGGAGCTGGAGATAGAGCGCGAGCTAGACATCAAGGCTGCAAAGCGATGGGGCAAGGTGCAGGATGTAGTAGAGGATACTTCCGTGGAAGGAGGTGACGAGGACGACCAGCAGGATTTGGAGTCAGGGCCAGCCGCGGAAGAAAAAGGTCAAGATTGAGGAGCCAGTTAAGGAAGACAACCCTCTCATTCAACACAACCCAAAATGTGCCCGCTGTGAAAAACTTCATAAACCCTGCTTTTCCTGCCCTAACAAGGCCTGCGAAAATTGCTCAGGAGGAAAGCAAGGATGCAGTCTTCCCCATCGAGTTAAGAAGACCTCCGCTACCACCCCAATGAAGGCGCAGCTGAAGGCCACCAAATCAGCCAGGGAGGTCGATGCAGCATCAGGTAGCCAGAAAAAGAAGGGAAGGTTGGCTAGAGTTACGGGAAGAGTGCCTAAAATCCCAAGGGAAGAAGAGGATCTAGACGAGAATGCGGAGGCTATCGAGGAAGAGGGCAAGCAAAATGTGGAGCATGCAGCTGCTGAAGCCGAGGCCGAGGCTGAAGCACATGCCAACCCCGTTTGAATGCTATGAAGTGCAGGTTCCACCGCTGCTAAATCTCCTGCTCCGTCATCCGCTGCATTATGTTCGATGTCTAATGATCACAATGGAAAGCGCAAGCTGCAGAAAAAGGAGAGGACGCCAGTTGGACCTGCCCAGTTCGGTGAACCTTCAGGTAACACACACCATTTCACATCTTAGGTGATTCTAATAATGAAAATTTATATTTCTACTAGTTGAATCGTTCCAGGCGATCAACAATAGCCCTGCAACAGTGCAAAATCCCAACTCCCCATCATCCACCAGCAATTCTGACCGACAGGTGCAGGCAGAGATATTTGCCACGTGTGACAAAATCACGGTCCTCGCAGACAAGTGCAATCGTTTCCACACACGATACGGCACACTTGAGAACTGGGTCACACGGAAGTTGGACAACCTTTCAGGCGACGTCCTCAAACTCTCGAATGCGTTTCTGGAACACACACACACAGTGACCGAGCAGATGGATTCACAAAAGGCGGTTTTGGAAGAACAATGCAATGCACTGGAAACAATCTTCTCCAAGTTACAAGATGCCCAGCCTTCAATGCCACAAACTCAAATTCACACTGACACTTGCAATGAAGACTTATCCTGGCCAAAGGAATATTTTGTGCTGAAGGAGAAGGAAAGGGAGAACGAGAGGGAGAGGAAGAGGGAGAGGGAGAAGGAGTGGGAGAAGGAGAAGATCATCCCCTCATCAGACGAAAAAGAGGGTGATGGGAAGAATTTGGGTGCCAGGGAAGTAAGAGCTGTGGGGGAACTGGAATCAGAAGGTGAACGCGCTGCAGATTCGGGAAAACGGGATGCGAAGGAAGGGTCATTGGGGAGCCTTGACGAAGACGCGGCGACTGGCATGTTGGGGAAGCAGGATGTGGAAATGTTGTCCAGCATGTCGTAGAAGCAGGATGCAGAATATGGGTAGGGATGATTGCAAGAAGGGAGATGCAGGGTAGATGGGATGCCAGTCCTGTGGCCAACCACTTCCCCTTCTCCTTGTTTTCCATCACCGACCTCGCATGTACCCCAGAACAATGTCCTACCTGCTCAACCCCCATACACATGTCTTTTTTCATGGACTGCTTTACATTTTTTACAACCAGAACAATGTGTAACTATCGTAGTTACCAAAGATATTCACTGTGTCATCTCTTCCCAACCCCGATCGTAGCTTTTCCCGACCCCGACCCGATCCCAAAGGTTTCCAGATCGATAATAAGCCGATCAAGCCTGCAATAATCTCCGATTGCATAATGATCTGGAATGAAAGATATGTCATATTGCAGCCAATCGGATGTCATACTGTTCTCCTCTACCGATGAATCCCATGGAACATCATATTGGTGTTATTGCACTCACAGATAGCATTGCTCATTATTGCTCAGCCAAATTTCTGCAACTCATTGCAGATGATCAATCATCTGTTCCATTCCCAAGCGGATGGTCATTTGATTTTCTACAGGAATGTGATCAGATGATAGTGGTGCTATATAACACCTACAAAAATTGACGTGCGTATCCCTGCCTCCTTCAATCAAGCGACTAATCATCTACCATAGTCTCTACATCATGGGATGCCGATCAATACTGTGATTACCTTACTACAGCCCAAGACAGCATCAACATTGAATTTGAAAATGCACAATCCCGGCGTTACCCCCCGATCTTTGCAGACAAGCTGTATGAGGAGCAACCGATGTCACACCCCAAACATGATTTGGGGAGTTTCCATGAAGAATAGCACTTATAGGGCAAGCACCCTTGCGGCAGGACACTCTCCAAGGTCTGCTGACAAAGCAGCAACCTTGTCTTCATTACCATTCCATTGGTTTACACAAGAAACTCCATTGTCCTCTATTGTTCACTCCACAGCTTCCTATTTTGGACAGTAACATTCTCACATTTCTTTATTGTTCTATTGTTCTCTCTATTGTTCACTCCACAGCTTCCTATTTTGGACAGTAGTGTTCCCGCACTTTGTCATCATTCTTTTGTTCTTATTGTTCTTTATTGTTCTCAACTTTTTATTGTTCTCCTTATTGCTCTACACAGCTTTTCCCATTTTAGAAACTATACTCACACACTCTTTTGTTTCTTTTCATTGTCTTATTGTATTACAGGCTTCACATGACCATTGTTCTACCTTTTAGGAAGGTCCTTTCCATATTAGGTAGTTTATTGTTCTTAGAGTATAAAAGGGACCAAAGCGGGCTCTGGGCGTCAGTTTTCTCCCCACAGATTACTCACCCCAGATTCACCTCGAGGTCGATACCTCTACATACATGTCAATACAAGCCCAAGTTATACTGTATATTTGTCCAAGCTATTACCAAATAGCAATTCAAGTTATCGTTCTATCCATTTGTATTCAAGTAGCGCTTTCAGTCATCCTCCAATAGGATTGACATACATACATATATTCAGTTCCGTGTAACTGACTGAGTAGTACATCTGAATACTACACTTTCGATTCTTGTCATCCTCCAATAGGATTGATATTCGTATATTCAGTTCCGTGTAACTGACCGAGTAGTGCAACCAAGTACTACACTATCTGACCCTCATATACCATTTTCTGTTTTGGGGTATTACATCCTACAAACATTCTTGTGGAATAGACAGCTCCCAGTGAACACCAGAGACTCACCCGTTCTACATTTCAAGTTCCGGTAGGATCTGGACGTAAAAGTAATTTTACATGACACCGACAATCGTGATGGATCTGCATGGTCATATCCTTCTTTGGTACCTGCCTGAGATATTATCAAGGGCATGGCAAGTAAATCAATCTCATTATATCCCTACCTATTGCCGATCCTTTGTAGGATCAGATTTGGACAGATTGCATGACCTTAGACCCGATGGTATCCATGGGGTCACAGGATTCAAGCTGGCGCACATGCCCAAAGTACTTTCAGCCAACTGCCGATCCCAATAGACATCCTGGAACAGTTGAAATATCACCTGCCTGGTTTCAACTTGGTCACAATGTAGATGCTATTATTTTCTGACTCCTGATGCTCTCCTCATCTCGAGTATAGTCTGCAGACTTTCCATTGGAAGTCTCAGCAACATTGAAGCAATCAGGATCAGCCCATGACTGGCTTGTGGCAATGCAGGAGTCCAACGCAATACTAGGTAGCTTGCTCAATGTCATGCACCCTGAACTATACAGCCAGGCAAGAGAGGGCCTTATTCGATTATTTGAACATCCAAATTTCATTCAGAATGGGGAGCAAGAGCTACTGTTTGCTGCTCTCCGAACTTGGACAAACCCATTCTCAGCACTTCAGGTTATCTTGAATCGAGAGACTCCCCTTCACCAGGATGTGCGGGGTAGGAAGAATTGGTACGACATGCTTGTTACACTGGGAAATTATACCAATGGTCGGTTTGAACTTCCCAGTATTGGTCTCCATCTAAACTACCCTCCTGGAACGGTTATTGGTATCTGCAGTATGGCACTGATGCATGGTGCAGGAAAGGTTAATGGGGATCGTATTTGCCTTGCATATTTCATGAGGAACAAGGTATTGGAAAGGTTGGGAATATGTGCAGGGAACTGGCCAAAGGTTGGCAGGTAGAGTGGGTGCAATGGTGCACCAAAGATACATGTAGTGAGGTTCAGGAGACGTGATTGGACCGAGTTTCTTCATCATACTCATTTCATATTACCTAGATGCTTATGTATCCTACAAAACAAATGTACAAATTTAAAAATATCGGGGAATGGTTGAAGTATTTTGTGGAGAGGATAAACCCGAGGCCGATTCAGTCATTGAGGCCGATCACTCATCCCAACTGAGCTCCCGATCCCGATTGATGCACCAGCCCAGGCACAGGCTTCAACAGTACTCATCCTTTGCCCTCCAGGTTTGCAACCCCTGTTGCATATTCCTCCCCACCACTTCCAGACTCGTCTTCACTGTCAACCAATCCAGTGCTTGACATTGATGTCAATACTGAGTCGTTGGAGTCCTCGGACAGATTCCCTTCCTCCAGCTCCCGCTCCTGTAACACAATAGTTTGTAAAGCAATACAGGCACAAATTGAGGCATTAATATCCCTAAGACATTGATTGTGCGCTCAGTCCTCCTGATCCACCATGACCGTTGCAACGTCAAAGTATCTTTTCATCATTTCTTTACTTAAATCACCCATATGCGGTGCAGCAGGAGGCGGTGCTGTGGAGAGAAATGTCAGAAGGAAGTAACATTTAATAGTAATTGGAACTTATGCTCTGGCAATGCACCCACTTCAATGAGATCATCTCATACTACTTCCCTCCACTGTTCAAAAGAGAGTTTATCAACCGTTGGCTGTTGTTCTGATGCCTTTTCCCACCAAGCATCGGCGTAGGACTTCTGCATACCCACAGGATGCACCACACCCAAGAACATCGGTGCTTTGGACTTTTCAAGGAATGCAGCAGTTATCCATCTCCAAGCTTCTTCGTAGAAGGGTGGAATGGACAAGGTCATGCCCTGCAATCGACTGAGGTCTACATGGCTTATCCCAAGGGCCTATACGTCAAATTTTAGCATTTAACTAAACTATCATAAAGAAATATATGTATACCATTTCTTGATTGAAGTTGGTGACCCACCAGATGTATTTCTCCCTTGAGTCAGAAGCATCTGGATCTTTCTTATAAGCTATGACGGCAGCCAGCATGCGGGAAACAAGATAATCCAGTCCGGCTTGACTGCTTACTTCTGCAGGAAATGGGCTAGTTGTAGGCATGATTGCGATGTAGAGAAGATATCAAGATCATCTGATCGCAGTTTTCATTAATGTTGATTACTGTTTGTAATCCCTAAATAACTCAGTGATCGGCCTCATGAAGCCCGATTGTTGTTGAGTTCAAGAAAAGGAGGTGTGATAAAGAGGACTGCAAATTCATGTCCTCAAAAGTTCAATGAATACTATGTAGGGGATAATGAAATATTTTGATAAGGTAAAGGGCTCATGGGCGATGTTGAAGATGTTGGCATTGGCAAAGGATGATGGGAGCGGGATCGGTATATCTTTTAAAAGCAGGATCAGCAGATGACAAGTGCGGCCTAAGCATCTCCACTTCAGCCAAATCTGATTGATCTTCACACACCCTCATAAACCAGAGATGTTTCCTAGTTGTCCACAAATATCTTAAGCAGGTCAGTTATCCATAACAAAATTTGTTTCGGGCTTGGTAAGTTCGATCAGCGGGATCAGTATGTCCTGCTCGAGCAGGATCGGCCTTGCTAATTAGAGTGGGATTGGCATTGTTAATTTGAGCAGGAGCAGCATGGCAATGGCCTGCCTCAATTTATCCATTTATTACTCTGCTAGGTGTTCCATACATGTAAGTCTTCTTTCGCCCTAAAGGTCAGCCGTTAATGTTGATTTTTTCAATATTCCTCCCATCGTAACAGTTCCATCACACACTCCTCCACAAGATCACCATGCTGCCTTTGCATCCAGAATCAATCCATCCTTATGACACACACGAACCAGACAGGTTTCCTGGTTATCGACGAATATCTTAAGCAGGTAAGTTATCATTGCAACAATTGTATCGGGCTCGGTATTGAATATGATTGGCCTAAGCTCTGTCAACAGGATAGGCATATCTTCTAGGTCTTTTGAAAGCAGGATCAGTGTATCTTATACAAGTGGGATCGGCAAATCTTGAACAGCGGAATCAGGTATTGGTGTACCAGGCAGGATTGGCATAGTTACTAACATGGATTGTTCAGACTTGCTATTGTATTCTTGGCAAGTCCTAGCACATAACTATTGGTACATACGATCCATATGATTCGTTGGATCGCACGGATAATGATATTACCAACTAATTTCTATTACATCATGTTATATGTTGGACACAACTTGCGAAATGCAGAATCGCAGTGATTGGCCATACTGTCCCACATTCCAGCCTGGCGGAAGGCATAGCTGGCATGTCCTGCCTTCTTCTCATTTTTTGACAACTCAGCCCAATGCCTCCACCTGTTCGAGATATAACTGAAATATCGCCTCGTCCATTCCATCTCATGTTCAGTGAGCAGAAGTTCCTCCTGCCAGCAGTCTCGGTGTGCTCTTGCCCATAGCCAATGGACTCTGTAGACTGCAAGAATATCAATAGTGCACATCTAGCAGTGCAAGTAGTTCTTACATTCAGTCAATCTGGCATCATCAGTGATCAGCTCTGTTCCTGTAGAGCTCCAAAACCATGCCATAGCCTTATTGCGCTGCCCACAGGCATTGGCATTCATAACAATAGTACTAGCAACAAGATCGGCCTGCTTTATTTCTTGAAATTGTCGCATAATGCTGTCATCAGCCTGGAGTGCCGTTAGGGCTTGAATTGTAGCATTGTACACCTGCCGGTGATGTTGCAGATTGTTATCCAATGTGTGGATTGTATCCCATGCCCGAGTTTTCTGTGTCTTGTATTTCGAAGTGTGTAGGCATCCCCGGAATGCAAAAGACTTATTTCCTATTCCAAGGCGAATGGCGTGTAGACAATCGTGAGCCTGACCTACTCTGAGGGCTATCTCTTTTGTTACACCAGATTTAAAGGCTTTTGAGTCAGATGCTGTTGCACCAAAGAATGATGGCAGATGGACTGGAACATGTTCAGGATGCCCTTCTGCCCCTTCCCCATGCTCTTTTGGGACTAAGAATGGATTCAACTCGGCATCAGCATCAGCATCAGCATTGGCATCAGCAATCCAGTCGTCATCAACAATATCTCCATCCTCTTTATGTTCATCATCCTCAACATCAGGCAACAGTTCCCCTGCTCTCCCATGGAATGCATCTATTTGAGCCTGTAATGTCTCCCGTCTCTGGCTGATATGCAATTTCTTGCCGGTGGTGGGTCGTTCGCCAACCTTCTTGACATAGGCTCTCAGCAATATCCTATGATCCTTGACTGAACAACAGTGGAACAAATTTGTGGATAAACTCACTGTCTGTCTTCTATCTTAATTCCAGGAACTATCCAGCTGGTAATACCAGTGCCAACTTTAATCATCTGTTCGACTTCAGTTAGTTCCAGTTGAACATCAGCCTTGCTAATCGCTATTCAGAGCAACTGATTCATCTTGGTTTAGTTTGTATATTTACTGATGCACTTGCCAAACTGACATTTTAATCCCTTGGTCTCGTATATATCCATTGCCTTGACATTTTCCATTCATTTGTCTTGTGCGGCATCCGCATCTGATGCCCATTTCTCCTGCTCTTCAATGGTCCTTGCCTGGCTCAATTCCACAAAGGCAGCTATGCTCTCCTTTACACCAATAACAGCTTTACTGTACTTTCTCAAAATAGTGCCAACTTTGTGATGTGCAAATTAGTCTGTATGTGAAGGATATGAACATACTTTACTCACCAATGCCTACCAACTTTTTCCAGTTTCCATCATTCATGTGGTCATTGAGCATTTCAGCCTGATGGGCAAGCGTCGCAGTGCGTGTGCATCGGGAAGCATCATTCAAAGTTGACCACAAGGTCTCTATTATCTCACCATCTACTTGACCTGCACCTTTGATGAAAGTTGGAGCGAATTGTGTGAGGCATGTAACCTGGTGACCATGAACATGAAATAGCCCAATACCTGGAATTATAACAAGGCCTGGCACTAGTTCAAGATAAGGACTTTGTTCCATGCGAAGGTGTAGTCGTTTGAGATATTGGCATGTGATGTCATAAAACACAATGATTCTCTTCAGTTCTTCAAGGTTCATTGTTTTCAGAGCCTGGCACAGCACATAGTCCATATTCATCTGACTTCAAATCATCCTCAGCAAGATGAGGAGGGTACATACAATAGGTGGGCATACCGTTCTCCTTTCTGAAAGTCAACTATTGAAGATGGTATGAAAAATCCATTTCGGGCACAAGCCGTACCACCGATCCCAGTTACATCCAATCCTCTTTGAACTTGATTCTTAAATTGGGTTACCTTGTGATCTGTACAGGTGGCAGGCTGCTAATTGATTAGTTACAGACAACATCAACAAATCCAAGTCTTGCATACTTCTTTTATCTCAATTGCAATGTCTAGGTGAGCTTTGTAGTGGGTTCGCTCTGCCATCATCCCCTCGCCTTCCGTAAGCCATACATCATCCTCAGCCCTTCCCTGTTTGAGATGGGATGCAGAGAAATTTCCATCTAGTACAATCGTGCGGATATAAATGTCTCTGTCAAATCAAATCAGGACTAAATTTGGTGGGACTGGTGAGTGCAATGACACACTGATTAGCATCATCTTTCCATGTGTCGGGCAAGTTAACCCCAGGCTGGGGGCAGGCCAGGCAAGTAATGGCCATTTCACCTGGCTTCGGCTTTCACGGCTCATGGCCGAAGCCGAACCACTTTCGGTATTTGAGATTCCTCCACTGCCAGCTAACCCAGTGCATTTCAACACACCTATTCTATGTTATCAAATGAATTGAAAGGAATGAGATGACATACTGGGACACTGTGGAAATGCAGGTGAAGTAACCCTTTGTAGTTTGGCATAGTACTGATAAGCTGATGTTTTGCTTTCCAAATTGTCCAATTGGAAATTATCAAGAGCTCTGAAGGAAAAGAACGTCTTCAGACATTTGAAAGAGGCTGGGAAGAATCCCAGATCTAGCATTTGCTCGTCATCAGGCTTGTGCCCAGGGCACTGACAGTACTTTACAGCGAGATGGTGGATGCCAGATATATCCACAACAACAGCATAAAGATGTCCATTCGGATCGTGAAGAGGAGGAGGACGATTGCCAATAAATTCAGCTTCATCAGAGTCGGGATCGGATTGCCACCCATCAGAATCGGGATCGCCCTCCAGATCAGGATCAGAATTGGGATCGTTTTCACCATCTTGCTTGGGAATTCCTTCCCATGGTTGATCATCATTGTTTTCTGCAGCTGGACAAGGTTTTCCGTCATGTCCTGCATGAATTCCGACACCACATTGCCACAGCCAGGCAGGTTCAAAGTGTGTAAGATTCCAATGTTCTACCCAATGAAGTGGATGCTGATGATGCGTATCTTTACAGCATCTGTTGCATAGCAGTGGCCTCCCTAGACAATCTAAGCATCGCCAGGATCTTTCACATTGTTCACATTGACGACAATCTGCTGATGCAGGCATCGCCTCCTGGAAAAGCAACTGATCCAAGTAATAATCCCATTTTTTCAACCACTCGCGAAGATAATCGTTTGTTGTCTGCAGGATTTGCACTATATTATTCATGATCTGTGATGAACTATGTGTTAATTACGCACGCGTGGCACAGGTGGGGTTATTTGCAATGCTGGAATGCAACCAGGGGATCAGCTTCTACTTTTAGTGCTTTGTGATGCTGCCTTGGTATTAGGTTGGGATCGTCAGCAGCTAGCAACAATTGCCCTGCTGCACAGCGCGTCCGTCTGCCGGCAAGTCTTTCTTTGAACTTTGGAGTCCCCTACACGCTTCAGTCCTCCTCTGCCCATGATCGCTGATCAGAAGTGAAATAAAGAGTTGTTATCGGATTGCACTTACTGATTTGTCATCCCGATCATCTCTCGCACTTTGTAAAAAAAAAAAAAGGAGAACAAACAAGCTGGTACAACCTTACATTGCTCTATTTCTTCCCGAACCATAATGGCATCCATTCCAAGCAAACCCATAACTGTAGCTTTCACTCCAGTGGAATGTGCTGTCATTCTTCCTTATGTAGAAGACTTCAAGGCCGCGGATGTGAAAGGCCGACTATGTATTGCGCAAGTTGTTGCTGGCAAGATTAAACAATGGAATGGGCACCTTCCGAAGGAAGAATGGGAAGCAAGGAAAAAAGTAGGCTTTTGCCAGCGAGACCAGATATTCCTCATTGTTTCATGCGCATTACTTAGGATGTGAAGGTCCACTTATGGAGCTTATGTAAGGGAAAGCCGCAGAAAAACCAGAGCTGGTCATCGTACCACTGGAATGTTTCCCAGGTTGTGGGAGAGGTGATGCACGCACAGGTTACTGAAAAGGTGAACGAGCTGTCTGGTGATGTAGGTGGAATACAGGCATTTCTTAAGTACTACCAGCCTGGTCTGGTGCATATTGTAAAGGGCTTGTCTAAGTCAGAACATGCAAAGATGCAGAGTCTTGCTATGGAGTGGGAAGAGAGAGGAGCTCCTGTTGATGTTCAACGCTGGTATGTTGGGTTTCTCATTTACTTGTACCTGTTGTTCAATAATGAATTACAGGAATGCCGAGAAGTCTGGAACAAAGTTCCTCGGCAATGTAGCAAAAACAGCATTCAAGCAGTTTGGCATGCAGGTCTTTCTGCTCGTTTCTCACTACAATACAAAAGGCGAACTGATGGTGTCCTTGTACGTCTATCTTGATTAAGTAAATGATTTCCCTGATATTTGTTTGAATAGGCATGATGACAATGACCGGCTTGGGAAATGTGAAGTGGAATCTTTTGCAAAGGCTCACCATATTGCAGTGGACGATGCACTGATCGTGTGGGAGCAGTATGCTGAAGATATCAAAGGTATATGGAATTATCTGCTTACTTGTGAACAAGACTCTGATTATGACCGCTTACAGATGTAGAAACTGATCCTAAGGGAACTGCAACCCACACTGCCCAGAAAAGCCGCGCGAGGCCTAAGTTTACCCTCTTGCTCAATGATAATGGCTGGCCCCTTCTCCCCAAACCAATAGATGATGGAACAGGAAAGGAGCGACTTAACCAAGCGAAGGATATAATACACATGTTCATCACAGAGCAGTACAAGCTGGCTACAGGAGGTACTCAGACAATTGTACCCTGGAACAAGATCACCATGTCACCATCTATCTTCATTGATACTAAATACCTTCCCAATCAACCAGAGGCTTTCAATGAACCGTTGAGGATGCGATGGACTAATGCTGAGGCTTGTCTGAACCACTGGTGTGGAAGGCAATTGGAAGGCGACTCTTCAAAGACATTCCGCTTCAAGAGAATCCTCGTCAAGAAGGAGGTAGTGCATGTGCAGTATAATGGCACCACTGCTGCTGCTGCTATTTGAGATGGTCAAGGACGGGTTGGTACTTCCGCACTGATCCCAAATGAACATCCCCCACCGATACCCGTTGCTCCACTTCCACAACCTACCTGAAAAGCCCCTTCGAAGACTAACAATGATACTTATACCAGGGTCAACTCCACCGAACCTGCAGATGACGTGAGCGATGATAATCTGCTGCATAGAGTTGCAACTAGCCCTGTTTCTCCCATCACTGCCTTGGAAACCCCTTGAAGGGGTAGCAAATGGCCTGTGAATGTTATCTCTCCTGATCCCATCGCACTCATTCCAAAAGCTCCCACCAGAAAGGCACTGGCTGGACCACCCCTTGTTCCAGTTATGCCCCCACCCATTGATCCAACAATCCCAATTACCTGCCATGGTGTTCGGAGGACATCTTCTTATCTAAACCCGCATGCCGAGGCTGATGACTGGCTTCATCGACAAGAGGCCGCCGAAGCCACACGTAAAGCAGCCGAGCCTGCTCCTGCTCCTCAGGCAGGACCGTCAAACTCTGTGCAAGATACTGGGTTGAGGCAGGGCTTCCAGGATCGTCCCCCATCCAAGAAACGAAAGCTTTTTGAGACAACTGCTGTCAAACCTGCAGCGAAAGGACCCAAGGCGAAGAAAGCACTGGCCCCGAAATCCAAGAAAAAGTAACTCATTTATTATACCTACTTACATCTGGCTTCTTTCAGACAGATTCTTTTGGAATTTGTAAATAGTCTCAGGAAGGGTATATATGCAGGATCAGGGATTTCCATTGTACATATGCGGGGATCGGGATTGGATGGGCCCTAGGAGGACTTACGGGATCAGGGATTGGACTTACCCCCTCTTGGGATCAGCGTGCACATATATGGGATCAGGGATTACTGGATCGGATTGTAGATATGCGGGATCGGCAATGTGGACTTATGGGATCGGGGGCGCTATGGGATCGGGGTGGTTGTAGGATGGGATCGGGATGATGGTAGGACAGGATCGGGGTGGTTGTAGGATGGGATCGGGGTGGTTGTAGGACAGAGCGGAGTGGTGGTAGGACGGGATCAGGGTGGTGGTAGGACAGGATCAGGGTGGTGGTAGGATGGGATCGGGTTTAGAAGTCTATAGTAGCTGATCCATCTCTAACGGGTTCTAGTTTTGCTTGAGCTCAGTCCGCTGGCCCGTATGGTATGGGGGTTTTTGGTTTAGCCCATCACTTCGTCATCTTGTGTCAAGCAAGAATTATTCTAAGGAAGTATGGGACACACTTGCTGCCGCTTTCGGCATGCAAGGTCCTGCTTTGATCTACGTGGAGTTTAAATCTGCTCTCATGATTAAAGTTCCTGCTTTGAATCCTGCGCTGGAAATTAATCGCATGGCTACTGTCTTCGGATGATTAGCCACTGAGAACATTAACATCCCGCAAGTAGTTCAAGCCATGTTATTACTTGCTGCATGCCCATGCGAGTATGATGCGGTTTCATCTACCCTCTTGCAGAACCACACAAACACAAACTTAACGTTTGACATCGTGCGAAATGCAATTATCTCCAACACTCAGCATTGTGTTGTGCCTCTGTCAATAAAGCACAGCAACCTGCTGTTGCAAACAAACTTTCTGCGGTCAAACGCAAGGGTCCCAACCCCAGTTGGCAACCCAAGCAGACACAGCAAGGAGAGCCCTCCGGCTCTAAAGACAACAAAGGCAATTCCTCCCGCGGTAAACGTGGAGGAAAAGATAAGAAAAGGGAAAAGAAGAAACAACAACAACATGGACACCTCACATCTGTTGCCATCAACCTGTCCACTCCTGGTAGTGGAGCAATCATCCAATCAATGGTGCGTGGACTGATCACTCAGTGCATCACCAATGACCCACCAATGCCACTTATTCAGCGCATTGCCGACATCCCTGTGATGCTGGACCCTCATAAAAAGTAACCTGCACAGCGCTTTATTAGTGCCTCTCCTTCTGATTCTAGCTCCTCAGTATTTCCCGAGTACCAGCAAGCTCATGATGCTCTTGATGCTTTAGATCTTGCGAAAACTGCGCATAATCTGAAACCACTTGAGGTCGAGTTTACTAGGCAAGCACTAAATAAAAGGAAGATTGAAGGTGATACTCAATTGAGTCCTGAGGATCTCAATATTGTTAAGGCGAAGCCTAAACTAGTATCGATCAAGGTTCTTGTATCGAGTTCAACGTGTGAGGCTTTCACACGTTATCAGAGTTCACGTACTAAGGGGCTTCCTTAGTAGTATCGATGAGCTTTAGCGTTCGTGATACGAGTAGTAGGCTGTAGATTGCCTAGATCAAGCTGAAGCTACAAACAGTAACTACTCGAATATATATAGGCAAAAGTCTGATAGTAATCAACTGATAAGTAATGCGCGCAGCTATGCGCAGCCTGGCTCGGTAAGGTGCAGTCATGCGCAGCAATGTATAGTAATGCGCAGCCGTGCGCAGTGAAGTATGTAAGATGACCATCATCATAAGTAATATGTCCGAATAAGGAAAATTGTAACAAATATAGTCTCCCTTGATTCATCTCCTAGGTCCCCTGGACCCTACAATGACATTCCGGGAAACCTGAATGGAACTGCAGAGAGATGGGATGAGATTGACGACTGCTATGTAAGTGATGACAGATTGATCCCCACTTGGGCAAACGACCTATCGGATACGGAAGCTGCAACCATCCTTGCGATGCCGGCACGCAATCCCGAACCGATTGATGATCTTAGCATCATCAAACATCAACACATGCGTGAGTCTTATGGCGATGGTATCGAATTAGAACTCGCTTTCTCCCAGGATCACGATTACTTAATCGAGAACAGTGGAACTGACAGAAGGTCAGTATGCAATTCATCTTGCAAACATAAGGCTCATGTGGAAACCCCAGTGAATGGTCCTAAGCGCAAAGAAATTTGCTGCATGGAAATTGACAGGAGTTTGCTTAAATACAATCACATGTTAGCTACCGGGGATCTCAAGCCCCAATTATGTTTTTCTTGTATGGACTGTAATGATGATTGTGAATGTGGAACTGGCGCCGATTGGATCTTGGATTCAGGCACATCCAAACATTTCACTGCAAGTCTTGATGATTTTTCTTCTTACGAAGGATTTCCTACCGCCCGAAACGCACTAGTACAGACAGCGGGTGGCATGCTATCCATTGTCGGGATGGGTGCGGTATTCATCAGACATACCGTTGAAGAGTGCAGGATGACTCATGAACGAATCACACGTTTATATCCCGTTTTTTACATCCCAGATATCACAGTCCGATTGCTGTCGATGGGCATGTTTTTAAAAAAAACAAAGAATCATATTGTCGGCTTTGCCGATAAGATTCATCTAATCAATCCAAAAGGGAAAACAATATTATCATGTACTCCTCACCATAAGAGCAAGGATACGATATATTGGACTTTCACTCATATTGAGAATCCTGAAAGCTTGGCTTCTATCACAACAAGTGTTTACATTGCTGACTACCAAACATGGCATAGATGCCTGGGTCACATGAACGACCAAGCATTTCTCAAGATGCCATCTTGCACCAAAAACTTCCCAAGCAAGATTTATAAGCATAAAGAAACACCTATATGTTCTGGTTGCATGGAAGGGAAAATGGCATCAAAGTCTTTTCCTGATTCCAATTCGAGAGCAACAGAGAATTTTGAGCTAATCCATCCGGATCTCAAAACCCTACCTGTGGACTCGTACCACAAATACAAATATTTCATTGTGTTTGTCAATGACAAGTCATCGGCATATTGGATTCAGTGCCTGAAACTGAAATCTGATGCGACCAAAGCCATAACTGACTTTGAGGCACAAGTCAGAGCCCAATACAAGTCAACTATTCGTCGATGGCGCATTGATGCTGGGGAACAACTATTCGTCGATGGTGCATTGATGCTGGGGGGGAATTTGTTAATCTTAAATTAGACGATACACTTAAATCTCTTGGCATTCTTGTCGAGAAAAGTGTACCATACATGCATCAACAAAACAGCCGCTCTGAATGTGCCATCAGAACAATAATGGAAAAGGCGCAAGCGCTGCATTTTACCGCGTGCTTACCGCAATCCTGGTGGGAGTTCTGCATTGAACACGCAGTTCACCTACACAACCTTACCCCTATAGCGCGCCTTAATTGGCGGGCTCCTCATGAGGAGATAAAAGGAGTAAAACCTGACGTAACTACGTTACGGGTATTTGGTTGTGGCGCTTATGTTTATCTACCAAAAGAGAAGCGAAAAAACAAACTCGCTCCTAGGTCAGAATTGATGACCTATATTGGGATAGAAACTGGTGTAAAAGGAATACATTTCATATGCCCTTCGGGTGCAATATTCTTTGGCATTATGGCAACCTTTGATGAGAAACTATTTCCATGGTGCAAAGGAGCAACCACTCCACTTAACACCGATTTTGGTAACCTACCACCCCTTGATCAAATAGATCACAACCATCATTCCGATAGACCTGGCAATGACGATGATGATGATAGTAATGACTATAATCATAAGTCACCAGCCTACCCTTCTGATAAGCCGTCCCATCAACATGATGAGGATGACGGGGATAAACAAAGCGAGCACAGTGCGCATGACGATGCTGCCAATGGGGCTCCTCCTAATCTGCGACTGGTGTCTCCCAAGGACTTTACACCTCGGTGAGAAGATCAACAAGAGTGGAATGACCTTCCAGCTCGACAATCTAGCAGACATAGGACCATCCCAAAACGTCCTGGTAATATTTACAGTGAAGATCACGCACCCTCGGACATAGCCCGAGACATTGAGTGAACTCGGTACTGGAAAAAGACAGTGGGACAAGATTCGGCAGGCTACCGAACACGTCCACGATCTTATGAGAACATGGTTCCCAGACCAAGTAATTCTCAAGATGACATCCCTGAGGCATCAAATGCCAGTACAGAAGAAGACGAGTCACAAATGCAAGGTACCCAGGACTTCACATATGTCGCAAGAGATATGACAGAAGGTGGACATTGAGCAATCAGTTTCTTACTGCATAAGGCAGTAAACCCATCTGAAAAATTGCTTCCCGATGCGTCCAATATGAATTTCTGTGATATAAAGTTGCTATCACCGCAACTGCAAATGGAATGGATCAATGCATGCCATGGAGAACTGGAAGATCTCCAGAGACAGCAAGTATATGAATTAGTAGATCTACCTGTGGGCTGAAAGGCGATCGCAAACAAATGGGTTTTTTCTGTCAAAACTGACGGAAGAAAACGAGCCAGACTCATGGCCAAAGGCTTTTCACAAGTCAAAGGCGTTGATTACGATGAGATCTTCTCACCAGTGATCTGCTACGAGACCGTCTGCATGATGTTTGCACTTAGCGCATTAGAAGGCATGTATATGACAGGCCTTGACATCAAAGCAGCTTTCCTTTATGGGAAACTGGACGAAGAAATTTATATGAAACAACCTGAGGGTTTTATGCTTAGAAATCAGGATAACAAAGTGATGCTGCTTAAACACGTGTTATATGGACTTAAACAAGCCACACTTGCCTGGTGGAAAGAGCTTGAAGCATTCATGAAAACTCAGGGTTTCTACCATGCGCACTCAGATGCGGGAATTTTTATTTACAAAGACGACAGAGGACGACTAGTCATCGCTCTCATATACATCGACGATGGTTTATTCATGGGAATAGATAAGTCGTTTGTAGATAAGAAAAAGAAAGCGTGCCTAGAGCACTGGGAATGTCGTGACACTGGTGATGTCACAGAATTCTTGGGCATACGCGTCACTCGTGATGCGGGCAAAATTCAACTGGATCAGCGGAAGTACTTGAAAAAGGTACTTGAGCGCTTTCAGATGACAAATGCAAAAATTGCTCAAACCCCACTTCCGACTGGGTGGAATCCAATGGAAAACAAAAATACAGTTAATACCATAATTCGCCAAAAATACCAATCTGTGATCGGATCTTTACTGTATCTGATGCTCGGCATGAGACCTGATATCGCTTTTGCGGTAATTAAAATGTCTCAATTCTCGGCTAACCCAAGCCAAGAACATCTAGACAAAGTGATGTATATAATGCGCTACCTTGTGGGAACACAAGATTACAAAATTGTCTATGATAATAAGAAAGCCAAAGGCATAATTGCCTACACAGATTCAGATTGGGCTGCTGACATGATCAAGCACTGATCTACAACAGGCTACTTTGTCACTTTAGCCAGTGGCATAATATGTTGGCAATCACACCTACAGAAAACAGTAGCTTTGTCATCCACAGAAGCCAAATATATGGCTCTATCTGACATGTCACGTCAAATAAAGTGGATACAATCTGTCTTTTCGGAGCTCGGATTTGGATTAAAGGGCATCCCCATATGCACTGATAATCAAGGATCGATCTTTATCGGATCAAATCCTGTCCAAGAAAGAAGGACAAAACACATTGATATTCGCTATCATTACATACGCGAATGCATTGAGAATGGCAATGTTTCCGTCGTCTTCATAGAAGGAAAAGAAAATCCGGCTGACATGTTCACAAAGAACCTTGGCGCCACATTATTTCTTAAATTCCAGGATTCTCTCAGTCTTACCTTCGAGACAAGTTCAAATGCAAATACTGCAATACAACTTGTGGGGGGGTGTTGAAATGGTTTATTACCTCCGAACCCCGAATACTCATATAGCCGCTTATAGCACTACTTATTGAGGTCTGTGCACCTATTTACATACCTTTATATGCATGGTCTGTGCACAAGTAGAATACGTATATAAACCACACATGTATCTCTATATCTCAATAAGAGTTCTTCCTCTTAACTTCCATCTTGTAGATAGCTATAAGTCTAAGCACATAACAAGGTCAGTAGTCCATAGTGCACTTCTCTGTGTGAATGAGATATGCTGCTTCTACATTTGGTCATCCTGGGGCCCGTATCACTTGAGGAACTATTGCTAACCTACCTGTGCATGGCATGTCCAAGTTCCCTTGTGGAGGGTGATGTTACATCCCATTCCAGCAAACCAGACTTCCATCGGACCTCCAATCATTTTCTGCTGATATTACTTAGTGAAACTTACATAGCATTTGATCTTGTAGTTTTAGACCTTATATTACATTCCCTTGGTTATGATACATTACTTGCTACAGCGTCGGACATAGCCCAGACTCTGTAGTTACCATCGGTCTCCATCCTATCTCTGTCCTACTAGTATTAAAGCTAGCTACTTCTGTTTGTATTCCTCAGTTTGTAAATCAATCAAGTTTACTATCTCAACCTTTTGTCTTCTCCTCTGTCATTCAGACTTCCCATGGAACTCTGATCAAATCTCCATTTACCTCTGTCTTGAAATTAGGACACTTGACAAGGTGAAGGGTGCAACTTCTTATAAGTTGAAGCCAAGTCCTTTCCGATACACCATCTGGATTTTCCAATATTCTCTGACGGAACCCTGCCCCCATGTTCAGCACTTAACAGGTGAAAAAGTAACATGGTGAACAAGTGTCCTCGTATCCGAGTCCACTTATTCAAGGTTCATGTACTCATGAGTTATCCTTTTATCAATAAATTGCAGCCACAAGATTACAATGTGTAGAATGCCATGACTGCATCATTGGTACTGATTGATGCTACATATCGAGATTCATACACTAACAATGCACCTACCTATCTTACCACTTCAACCTAGTGGCAGAGTGAAAAGGACAGAGAGATAGGATTAGGGAACAAGAGGGAGCGGGTGACAAAGAATAGTGTTTGTAGGCTGAAAAACAACTCCCCTTGTGAAGGTGGCCTTATCCACTGGTTTTTTAGGGTGTGCTAGTACCAGCCCCCACTTTTTTCACCAATATAGGTCTCATCTCCACCAGGTCCTGACTGGCCAAATGCTGTTCGGGTCTGGAATCAGGGTGTTGATGGAAAGACACTCAGGCTATACTATAAGGTACTATCCATACTCCCCATCTATTCGAAACCTCTTACTGATACTTCTTAGCTTCCAGAACATTTAAAACCATATTATGAAACCTGGAAGTCAAACATGAATGCAAAACACACAGCGATGGCTACAGAGGATGAGCGAAACCAAATTGACACGGTAATACATGATGAATCTCGACTAGCCCTCCCTGAACTTCCGCTGCCATTGCCGCCCACATCAAGCGAACTGCCTAACCCCACCATCCCAGTGCTACCCATCTCTCGAATCCTTCCCTTCGTAACTTTGTCTAAATGTAAGCGTGCGGCGGTGAACGACATAGCTCTAGTGACAACGGAAAATGAGGGTGATGTGAGCCGTAAACGGCGTAAATGGAAGTGCTGGCGCTCCGGGGCACTAGGGTGCAGCAGTAATGGGAGGGGCGGGAATTGTGAAAATCCCTGTCAGGATTGTGAGGATCGCGAAGGAAGCTGTCCAGGAAGGAATAGTCGTTATCCGTCGAAGTGCTGTCCGGGAGTTAGTAATATAGTAAGTTGACTCGTTATATAACTTACCTAGGCAACCTGTAGCAGTCGTCGAAACACGACGTACTCTTCATGTGAATGTTCGTCTTGCCTGTCAGGGTCGTGACGAAGATCCACATGCCACCAAGGAGACGAAGGACAAGGTGGAGGGTCGACTCTTTCTGAATGTTGTAGTCAAAGAGCGTTCATCCGTCCTCAGGCTGCTTACCAGTAAAGATGAGGCGCTGTTGGTCTGGTGGAATTCCTGAAAGTAGGGATTGACGTTATCGATTGTGTCGGATGGTTTAACGCCAGGTGTCATGGGCTCTTGGTGAAGATCTGCATACCACCATGGAGATGGGAAATGTTAATGAATGTTCTTTATGTAGATGAACTATTCACTTACATTGGAATGGAAATCGAGCATGCGCAATGTTTCAGCGCAAAAGAGCCATTCGATACCCCATAATCTCATGGTTCACTAGTTTAGGTATAGCCGGCTCCTACTGCACGTCGAATGAATGTTGCACAGCAGCTGACCCCGTTCACCCTGGAGAATTTCCCAAGCAGGCCGATGTAAAAACATCTTGACAAAGAAACGCACCTATCATAATGCTCCAGCCTTCCTGCCTCAACATCCGTCTCCGATCTGTAGACCTTTTCACCCATTTCATGACCAGATGAAATGGGAATACGCCGTCTTTCTACTTGCAAGGGAGCAAAGGGACAACATAAATCCATTGCTATTCGAGTTGCCGCAGTTGGCTCGAAATTAGAACGGAAGACCAGGGATCTGCAGCAGATCTGGGTCCAACGGTGCAACCTCAGATTTGCGAGGGGTGGAAACGACCGATACCTGATCGGGCCGTTAGGGTGACGCTGAACGTCTCACCCAAAGTAGTGGAGGAGGGCTTACACGAATGTGGAACCTAAGAAATAATATTTCGAGAGGTGAGTACCAAGAGAACATGACCTCCACAGTGATACGCACCTTATATAAAGACAATGCTCTTACCGGCCAAGCTTCTCTGTATTGAGGTAGTCGAGGCCATGACTCGGAAGGTGTCATGTGACTGTACCGCCACAGGCGAAGTCGGGTGGTGTAGGCAGTATATGGGGGGTAGTCTATCAACCCCATTGTACTCTGCTTTAGAGACGATGTACAAGTGATAAGTCCGTTGAAACTCCGAACATCACGCACGTGCCCACCGATCGGTGTTGATTTCGGCAGCTTCGCCATTCCGAGGGAAATCCACATTCCAAGGGATTTTCAAGCACAGTTTTGTGCGCAAAATGGTTTTGCACCAAATTCCCTCGGAGTGACCAATTTTCCCGTTTTTTTTTTTTTGGCCTTCGGCCATACCCGTTCCAGGATCACCGGTCCAGCCTGGTCCCGACACGTGTTCATTATAAGCCAAGATTACGCAAGAAGATCTGATAACCTCGACCGTGAACCACGTCCTCCCCAGATATTAGTATGGCCCCAAGTACACCGCCATCCTCACAAGACATCCGTGTGAGGGCTGTCATTGCGCTACCACCCCTTGAACTCTCAGAAAAATATTCCCTTGATGACGATGTTGTAGCAACCGTGCCCGGCCTTATACGGAGGGTTTCTGAGCACCAAGCACTTTGCCTGGACGAGCCATTCCTGGACGAGCCGTTTGATTACAACAATTTTCAGTTCTTTCCCGGTGTGTTTAGAGCCACTGTCGTACCCTATCTGGCTTATCATCTTCATAGAGCTGGATTCTGATGAGGCATCTACGACCTTCCAACAAGCGCTGCCTCCAGGCCAGCACACAATTGCGACTATCATTACACCCTCTCCCAGCCATGGGAACATTCTTAAGCGGCTGATGGAGCGTCTTGAGGTAGAGAAAAAAATGCAGAAATTAATCATGGAGGACGCACTCGAAACTGCAGGCAGCGGGGGTTCAAAGTCAAGTAAGAGTTCGCCTTCACTCTGGAAAGCTTGTATTGATTGATTCTAATAGCCAAACCTAAGAGGAAAAATAGAAATTCCAAGGCCGCACCACCGCCAACGCCACCTCAGGCAGTCGATTTCGGGGCAGAACTCGATCGGCGCATCTCAGCACTCGAGCGAGACAACGTCGAGCTCAAGTCTACAGTTGATCGGGTGAGTACCTCGAGAGTCTTTCCGGTGCTCATTTGTCTCTGACCTTTGTCGCTAGCACTGGGCATCAATTACTGCGCTAAGCCGCCGCTCGCTTCTAGACAGTGCTCAGCTCAAAATCATGTCTGAATGTGACTTGTCTTGGAATTCACTCCGTGCTACATTCCGTCAAAACCATTCTGAGGCTGCTGTAGCCATATACGAGCTTTTGCCCCAGCACTTCAAGGATGCGCTCTCAGTCCAATCAGTGAAGACCATATTCGGCCGCGAGTCTGCACCAGCTTCCCAACATGGCGCCGAATTTCAGACAGTGCGGGAGAGGGGGAACACAGCAGCACACCAGCTGAATCCTGATGACGTTGTTTCTGCAGTGCTACAGGTGGATCTCACCAAAGGTGAACGCTCAGCACTTGACCAGATTTATATGTTTGTCTTTGGACAGCCACCCTCTTTTGAAGCTTCGATGTAAAATTTAGTGTAGAACAAATATGTGAGACCCTATTCTCCTACCAACCTTGAGGGCTGCACTCCCAGGTTCCTTCTTATCGTTCCATCTCCCCCTCAATCACCATGCGTGCGCAGTATGCAAATGAATGTATGGGCCCTCCGTCATTTGAGATGTTATATTACATAACTGTTGACGGCTCGTTCCTCCCAGGAGAGTAACTAAGGTCCTTCTCGCTAACATTGGGGATGTTCAAGTTGGGATTGCTAGCAGAGATCAAAGTTGTTTGGAAAAATTTCGTCCAGCATAGCTGTATTCCTCACTAACACATAGTTTTCCTAGTCCCATTTCCTATCATCTACCTTCTCTATCGTTATCTTCAACCATGGCTGTCATACACCGTAGCTCTATGCCTGATGTCCTGGATACAGAAGTATTCTATGACAAATCGTTCGGGATTTGGTCGTCCCCAAATGTTAGCACCATTCGTTATCCCGTCCCTGTCTACGACGTGGAGATACCGCCCAATATTCGTCTTAGTGATCTATGACAGCCTCGTTGGCTTTCGAATATGTATCCATTTATCGCATTTTGGCCGAAAAAGTGTTGATTTCAATGGGCCCATCTTCTCCAGGCTCGATATTTGTGATAGAACGATATCCATGCAGAAATTCGGCCCCATGTACTATATATTACATTCTAATATCGTTAACTCCTGATCACGTCTCAAACACACTCTTGAAGGCCTTGCCAAGTTCCTTCTCAGCAAAGGCTGTCATAGGGCAGAGCTGGGTTTACTGCCGTTTCCAAGGGACTGTGGGTATATGTCGAATCAGACAAGGCAGATTCACGAGTCAATCAAAACTAATTTTAGATGGCTGTGTTTAAGACGGATGCAACTTGCTGATCCTGTCCTCAAAAGGAAGTTTCAAGTACTTTTGAGCAATTCGAGTCATTTGAGCACGTTTGAGCACGGCTTACGTTGATGAAGAAGTAGGACACTTGCATCAGCCTGTTGACAAAGTCCCGCATTCATAGAACGGAGAGGTGTCGAATGTGAGAGAACATGTCACTGTCCGAAACTTCAGGTTGAAGGAGTGCGTAGTGTCGGAAAGAACTGGGCTCCCATGCTCATTCCGACTTTCGAAGACTGATGAAGGTGTCGTGGGCTTCATCGTCATAAGCCCAGCCAATTAACAGCTTGGCTTCACGTCGAAAGCTGAGCGCTTCGTCGAGGGCATCGAACGGAAAGGGCAAGACTTGGTCATTCCAGTCATCACAGGACCGGATGAAAATCCGCTGGAGAGGGGCAGCTGGATCGGTGGCGTCAAGAAGTGGAATTAGCCATAAAACGGCATCCTTTATGCCAAGATCCAAGACGGTGAGGTTCAAAAAGCTGAACAGGAGAGGGTACTGCCACAGTCCTGGGACCGTCGTCAAATCACCTGGCCAGTCTACACTCCCCAGGTATGCTTGGCACCATTTGGGGTCAGGCAGAATGCTATACTCGGTAAATACTTGTTGAGCTCCATGGGCCATTTCAACAAAATAGCAGACTCGCCCCATAGGTCGTTGTCGACGAAGTGTCAAGAAGCTGGCATCACAATTTTGTTCTAGTTGAAAGAGGAGGTTTTCGGGCGCACTTGCATGGATGATAGTGAACAGGAGGCTGTGGACAGAGGAAGTTGACATCTAGATCAGAAGTCAGCTGTAAGGTTCAGTATGCGGGCTACAGGACCACCAACCAGAGATATGACAAGATGTTCTCACTAACGGCGGATGATTGTAAAAAGTAGACGAAAGGGTTGGATTGACCAGAATTTTGTTATTGGAGCGTGTGTCATAAGGTTTGACACCGACTGTGAGAATGACTGTACGAAAGATTTATTCTTGTTTCAATCAAAGTCAAGGCCGTCGAAGAGATCAGAAAAATTAACGCATTCTGCCCTACATCCCTATCAACCTGCGATCCATCGGGGGTAGGAAAACCCGGACACAAACAACCAACTAATAAACACGTAAGATCTCCCCATCGATAAAGGGTCGTCAGCAATCTGCTCGATTAGGCAAATCGCAATTGATAGGAATGGAGACAAGCTTGGTCCATTCCCGGACGAGCATCTTGCCAACCTGTCGGCGCCAGGATTTAGATGAAGAGAACGTAACCTGTCGACGCCATGCTTGCATGTCCACTTTGTGCAATATATTAGTGAGGGTCATGATTTAGTAGCAAGGGTCAAAAATTACTGGAGGACGGAGAGGTGAAGAATGAGAACTTCAGCCGACAACGAAGAGGTATTGCGCCAGGAACACGGCAGGAACTGTAAGATCGGGAGGCGGACGACAAACCACGAATGGGGACTTTCGACGAAGAGAAAATTGTGACCCCTAACATTTCGCCCCACGTCCTGTCAAATTGCTCCATCGGGGATAGGAAAAACCTGGACCACACCCAATGACTGTGACCGAACGAGTAATTTCTATCCTGCTGACTCCGGGATATTCACATATAACAAGGAGGTTGTAAATAATTTTAGTGAGGGTCGGAATTTAGTAGCAAGGGTCGAAAATTACTCGGGAACGGAGAGGTGGAGAGGGACTTTCTATGAAGAAAATGATGGATAGCACACCAGGAATATGGTACAGATCGTAGATCGTCGTGAATACGACCTAAAGCGCGTTTATGATGCACGGTGATTCGAAATTTGGCCGACGATAAAGAGACATCGCGCCAGGAACATGCCAGGAATTGTAAAGTCAGAGGGGAAACGACCAAGCTCCAAAACGCGCCAATAACGCACAGTGATTCAGCATTTTTTGGGAAGCAGCTGTACACACAACGAATTTGGACCGTCGAGGAAAGGGAGCTTCAATACGAGGAGCTAGCTCCAGTGTATTGGGCGTCCAGATCTTGAAGCTAGCTTGAGGTCATGCTGATGAGCTAACTCATCAATATGAAAGCACCCGAAAACCTGTCAAAAAGGGTTAGTTCGACACGGTATTGAAGTTGAGGATGAGTGTGGATGATAAGGTTACGATGATCGATGAGTGGCTGTGTTCGATTTTGCCACGTTACAATTAACCGCAAAGAAGTATACAAAAATCGTACATATAAATAAAAATCTGAAGTTATTGTATGGTTGTATGGAGAGTTTGAGGAGTGTTATGTAGAAGGTTATATTACCAAAGTAAGATCATACAAATATAGTTTGAAAATGCAGTTCCGACAAGGACGGGGTGATATCTTCTATTGCATATCTGGTGGCACGTCATGCCCTGTTTTCTCCATATATATATATACGCTTCTCACAAACTTTGCGTTCACGAGAACATGCACGTCAGCGAGAAAGTGGAATGACATACGTCCATAAAAATGCTTGGTGAAGTGTTTGCATCAACCTGTCGACGAAGTTCAGTGTTCAAGAGAACATGCCCGTCGACGAGAAAGTGGAATCGCATACCTCCTTCATAAAAATGCTAAGCGAAATACTTGCATCAACCTGTCGACGAAGTTCAGTGTTCATGGTGCATAGATTTCATTCAATGAATTGCATCCACAAGCGAAACGAATAATGCCGTAACAAAAGTAATAACCTCGTGTCGTAGAAAAAAACGAAGCACGCAGTAGTAAAACAAAGATTATCACGATATACAGAAGAATGTTGAAAACAGTTGACGTGTTGAAATGAACAAACATGAGGACAGCGCTTCGCAGATCATGTCGTCGATAGGTTCTAGTCCATGATTACTTCCCAATTTGGTTGCTGTTTGATGAGGATACGTGGTGCAGGACCTTTCGAATTTGGTGGAAGGCGTATGAATTTGGAATGCTGGGATGTGGGCCATAACTTGTCTTGACAAGCGTGCGGTATCCAAAGTAGCGTATTTACTTTTTTCTTCACCTGTCGTCGTATACCCGCTACCGATGATTCATCCACAGTCGCGCATATCTCCTTCCACTTAATATAGTATTTGCATTGTCGGTAGTTTTGCACTGTCGCTGATGTTACGTGACCCTGGGCAGGGAATAAATGATTGAAAGCACGATTCCCAGTCCTCTGGGGATCCTGACGATCGCTATCACCCCCGAAGATTTGGGTATGACAGATGGATGAACCGAAGTCGATAGGCCATCGCGCACCACCCACATCGACGAAAGAAACCACAAATTAAGAGTCTCAAGCTGCGTCAAGATCTCCTTCCGCTAACGCAGCCTTTTCTGGCGCCCTCATACCCGTGCTGCGATTCGAAGCAATAGACAGTGAGGGACCTTACACGCATCATCAAGACACTAGTTTAGATATTGCCGGCTTTGCTGTTCCATATCGAGGGTAAGGCACAAACCGGCTGATGTCGTTCGCCCTGCAGAATTTTGTTAGCAGGCCTAGAAAAAAACTGGACGAAATCATGATAAGCAAACTCACCAACCACAACCTTCCAATCTTCCTTCCTCAACATTTTCCTCTGATCGATAGTTCATTTTCAGTCCATGCCACGACGATAGGTAACGGGAATGCGCCATCCTTTCCACTTCCAAGCGAGCCAAGTGAAAACAAGATGAGTCTTGAATGCATTACTAATCGAGTTGCCAACGCTCGGCTTGAAATTTGAATGAAAGACCAGGGATGGGCAGTAAATCAGGGTCCAATGGTGCAGCCTCAGACTTGCGAGGGGTTAGACAAGGGGTTGAAACGACCGATACCTGATCGGATCGTTAAGGCAACGTTGAACGTCTCACCCAAGGATCTGTGGAGGAGAGGAGGCCTCTTACACGAGAGTGGAACCTAAGAAACAAAATTTCGAGAGCTAAGTACCAGGAAAACATGAACTCCACGATGATACGCACCTTATATAAATACAACGCTCTTACCGCCCCTACCCAAGCTTCCCTTTGAAGTAGTCGAGGACTCGAGGCTATGAAAGTGTCGTGTAACTGTACAAGCAGGGGAAGTCGGGTGGCGTATGCAGTATATTGGCGGTGGTCTATCGAGCTGATTGATTGAACCAAATTATTAGCGTCTCGCCCAGAGGAGAGGCTGTACTTACATTGCTCTGTGATACTGAAGTCCGTTGAAACTCCGAACATCACGCGACTGTACAACGTCACGCACGTGCCCATCATCGTCCACTGAAAGTCGTTGTGTTCATCTCTGGCTGTTATCCGCTACGCATTAGGTCAATAAACGTCATGCCTAATATGCTCGCACTCAATTGCTTGGTTTCTGGTGATGACATTAGCAACATCTTCACGATCGAGATTGCGGATAATAAGACTGTCAGCGCTCTGAAGAAAGCCGTCAAGGGCGAGAACGAACATCTATTCCAACATGTGGACGCCAAAACTCTCGTTCTCTGGAAGGTCTCTTTTCCCGTCGAAGAAAGTCTAAAAGATAACCTCAGAAATTTCGTTGGCGAAAACCCGTTATTGCCTTTGCATAAGTTGTCGAAAGTGTTCTCTAATGTGGACGAGACGGACCTGCATATCGTCGTGGGACGACCGCCTGGTGCGTGTAAATAACATTCCCTTTCTGTATTCCTTCCTGATTTCCTAGTAGTTCCCCGCGTGAGCGTCGCCTCCGACTCTCTGCTACTTGAAATAAATTGTTTGGTGCACGGCGAACCTCGCAGCCACATCTTCCCTGTCAAATTAGCGGGAACAGAGCCTGTCGGCGCCCTAAAGAAAGCCATCAAGGCTGAAAAGCACCCCGCATTTGACCATGTTCCAGCCGACACCCTCGTCCTGTGGAAGGTTTCTCTCCCCTTCGACGACAGTCTAGAAGAAATCGTGAGGAACTTTGATGGTGGAGAACCTTTATCGCCCGTAGATAAGTTGTCGAACGTGTTATCTAATGTGGACGACGCACACTTGCATATCGTCGTCGGACGCCCACTTGGTGCGTTAAAATACCATTCTCTTGCTGTAGCTCTTCCTGACCTCCTACCAGTAACCCACCTGAGCGTCACCTCCGATCCTTCGCTGCTCGAGATAAACTGTTTGGTGCTCGGCGAACCTCACAACCACATCTTCCCTGTCAAAATAGCGCGAACAGAGTCTGTCGGGGCCCTAAAGGAGGCGATCAAGGAGAAAAAGCAGCTCGCCTTCCAAAATGTCGATGCCGACACCCTCGTTCTCTGTACGGTTTCGCACCCCATCGACAAAACCGTCGAAGAGGATCCCGTCTTCGTTGAAGAAAATGCGTTATTGCCTACAGAGGGGTTGTCGGATGTCTTCTCGGAAACCCTTCCCCGAAATCACTTACATCTCCTGGTAAAATCGCCGATGGTTGGTAAGTGCAATATGCCTTGTTCGGTATAAGCGAAGCTGATGTTCAACCCATTACGAATTCCTGAACATCGTCGCCCATCTTCTACCCTCTCCCGTTGCTACCTCCTACGTGCTTCTGCAGTCGTGAACGCCGAAGTGCTACGACTTAACTGTTTGGTACTCGGAGACGGCCCTAGTCACCTATTTCCGGTCGAAATTCCAATTACAAAGACTGTCGGCGGGCTCAAGGAAGTAATCAAGGACAAAAAGAGCCAAACATTCGGAAAGAGCGACGCCGACGACCTCGTCCTATGGAAGGTTTCCGTTCCCTCTGATCGGAACCTCAAAGCGAACCTTGACAACTTGAGGTCAAGCCTCGTCGTTGATGATGGGTCGTCTCATGTTCCCACACAACTACCAAACGAAGAGCTCCGATCGTTATTACCCATGCGTACCCTGTCGGAAATCTTTCCAGAGCCACCTACCGTAAAACATGTCCACATTATAATTCAGCCCCCTACTCGGTCAGTACGTAGTCAAGACGATCTCGAGGAAAAAGAAGATATCATCGCTGCGTTAAGAACCAGTGCGTTTCTCACCTTGATTCGACTCGTGATCCGTGCTTACATCTTTCAGGGCGCGAAAAGGCTGTCAAGAAAGGCAGGAATGTAAAGACCCCGTCAGAGGCTGCTAAGTCGAAACAATACCTAGCCCATCAACGGAATGAACCAATTTACGATGGCCGTTATGACGCGAAACAACCAGTGGAGACCACAGCACCTCCGATCCAATTGTTCCACCCAGTCTTTGGCCACTTCATGGACGACCTTTCCAGCGATTCACCTATTCCTCCCGAAATTTCCAAGGCCACGATCGACTATATGAAAGCCGCGTCAGCAATTTATGAGGGCGAGGAAATTGGCAAGGATATCCTTCAGCCACTCCTTTCCCGCATCCTGGGTGCCGCTTTGAGCACAGTCGTAAACTCGGATAAAACATACTCCGATGGTGTGGTTTTGATAACACTGGCCGAGAAGATCTGCGAGGCGGTAATTTCCCTGCTCCTGGAGAGAAAGAACGAATTCGGGAATGGTAGCTGCGACCCCTCGATACAGGCTGGCCTGTCGGCAGTTCGATTTTGGGTTCAGCCTGAGGTAGATAAAGTCCGCGTCCAATAGAACCTCGACTAGCCTTGACATATTTCTTTCTAGCACAATATAGTCCGTGATAATAGTTCCTGCCCAACGTTCCTGCTTGCAACGGCTGGCCCTTGGTTTGCTATCCTTGGTTTGGTGTTTACCGACAAGTGGATCGTCCAGCGCCTTACAGACTTTATCTGGGTTGGGTTGGACTCTACGCTGAACGAGCCCCATTATCATCGGATTGCTCGTGTCTTTTACTCGTTGCGAACGAATATGGAAAAACTCCGACAGTATTACGTTGAATTGGAAGTCGTCCCCGTTGGGCCTAAAGATCTCCATCCTTGCCACTTCCCCGCTATCTGTGCCTATCGTGATGAAAATAACTTGAACAAAGTCGTTCAGTTCAGGTATGTTGAACCACTCGAGGTAGACTCTACTTGTGCCACCTTCCTCGCAACACCGACTACAGATACCCAGAAACTAGTTGTAATCAAATTTGTCCAGCGTTATGGAGAAGAGGCACATCGTTTACTCGCCAAAGAAAGTCTAGCACCGCAACTCATATACTACGGAAAGATCGGTGTACTAGAAGGGGACCCTTCATATGGACATCTTCGCATGGTCGTGATGGAGTACATCGAGGGAGAGACTTTGGATAATGTGACTCAGATCTCGCCTACAGTGATGGGTGAAATTCGTCACGCCCTGGATCTCTTGCATGGGCAGGGTTATGTGTTTGGGGACCTTCGTCGACCAAACGTCATAATTACAGATGATGGAGAGGTTAAACTTATTGATTTTGACTGGGCAGGTGTCCATGGGAAGTCTCGATACCCACTTCTGATATCTCCTAACCTTGCGTGGCCAGAGGGTGTGGAGGGTTTGTCTATCATGGAGACTTGGCACGACGACGACATGTTAACACGATTGCTACCAGAGTAATAACATTCTATATAGTTTTAGAGTATTCTACACAAATTTTAAGCTTAGGGTTATCAGGAGATATATTTTTATTTTCTGGGATGGTAGGGTAGGGTTTGAAACTAGGGGGAGTAGGGGAAGGGGATAGGGAGAGTAGGGGAAGTGGATTGGGAAGGGGATTGAGAGAGTAGGGGAAGGGATTAGGGGAAGGGGACAAGAAGAGCAGAGGAAGAGAGTAGAGGGAGAATAGGTGAAAGGACATTGGTGGAGATGATGGAGAAGGGAGTGTAGGTGAGGGGATGTACAGTACTGTCCAGAATGTCAAGGATGACACATACAGTATGTATGGTACTTGCCACAGAATTCTACTTCTGAGTACAGAACATCAAAGACAACAGTACTCACTACAGAACTTTACTCATAAGTCCAAATGTCTATGACGACATACAACATGGGTGATGTATGGTACTCACCACAGAATTTTACTTGTAAGTACAGAACATCTATGATGACTTGTGCAGCACATACTGTACTCACTACAAAATTTTATTCATGAGTCCAGAATGTCTATGAAGAAATGTATTGCACATACCCTGCTCACTACAAAATTACTCACGCGTCCAGAATGTCTACGACAATATGGACAACACGTACCGCACTCAAAATTATGCGTGTGTCTGCAACATCTACGACGACGTGTACAGCATGCACCGTAATCACTGCAATATTTTATTCATGAGTCCAGAACATCTATGATGAAATGTATTGCATGCCGTACTCACTACAAAATTACTCCTGTGTCCTGAACATCTATGACGACTTGTGCAGCACACATGTTACTCACTACAAAATTTTATTTATGAGTCCAGAATGTCTATGAAGAAATGTACAGCACATACCATACTCACCACAAAATTACTCACGCATCCATAATGTCTATGATGACATATACACCACATACTACAAAATTTTATTCATGAGTCGAGAATGTCTATGAAGAAATGTACAGCACATACTGTACATACTACAAAATTACTTATGCATCCAGAATGTCTATGACAAACATGTTTCGAGAAACATATAAAGTGCATATAGTCAGTACTCACTAGAAAATTTCACTTGTAGTACTCACTACAGAATTTTATTTGTGAGTCTGAATGTCTACGACAATGTGTATGTATAGAGTACTGACTACAGAATTTTATTTGTGAGTCCAAACATCTATGTACATGTAGAGTACTCACAACAGAATTTTATTGGCTCATCTGAACATCTATGATGATGTGTACATGTAGAGTACTCACTAAAGAATTTTATTCGTAAGTCTGAATGTCTAAGACGAGATATACAGCACATACCACTTAGGGTGGTGTGTAACTACAACTACACGACGAAGGAGGCGAAGAGGGACGGAAAGGCTTGGAGAAATCTCCAGCCGACCTTTTTCGCCTTTTTATAAGGCTCGTCAGGTCCCTTCTCACGGGCGACAAAGCGCGTCATCGCTGAGCGAGCACGCTGAGTCGACATACGACGCAAGAATGGTGTCATTCTTGCGTCAACACTAATTATCAATCACAATAGCCAGAGGCTATGCTCAAGTTCCGACGCGCTGTCAGAAAGGAGTCAGCAGACACAATAAGCAAGATTACCTTAAGCGGTTAGTCATCGGGGCTGTGCCTAGCCGACGCAGCGGATCAGGTACGGGGCGCGTCAGCGCCCCCGCCCAATCGGGCCTGACAACATAACCAAAACCAGACGGCGGCCCGCCTGATCCCGCCGGGGGGCGAACACCTCACACGTTAGTGTTCGGTTAGCGTCCGGTTAGGGTTAGCTGTATTAGATCAGTGTCTGATCAGTGGATTGACGTGTTTAATTACTTAAACGCAACTCACGGTTAGGGTTCGGGTTAGACCGCGTTGATTAACAGTTTCTTAATCCCCTAGGGATCTCGTTTTGAAAAATTACTTCGGACTAGAGTCCGTGAGATAAAGTAGTGTTTGTATGTGTGAACTAGTGGTTGTGTTATAATCACCTCCCTTAAGGTACTAAGCGTCAGCAGCGAAACACTGTTTCAAGCTGCCGCCCACCTGACTCTTGACTTCACGCAACTTAGCCACACGCATTACACGCGCAGTACCTATCTATCTAACCTAATCATTACAGTACCAGAGTGTGGGAACTTTTTTTCCTGCCTATCAATAAATCCTGGGAAAATTCTGAGGTGGTCAGGAGACCCCCAGGGGTCCCCTGACCCATTTTGAGGCTGCTTGGAATAGTGCTTCCCCCTCCACCTCTACCCCAGGAGGGGGGGAGGTTCTGCAACTCAAAAGCGCTATGTATTGATGATCCCCCCACCCTAATTAGGGATCAAATGAACAGAGTTAGGGCTCAGGCTGCTTATCTATCTAACCAGAGTGTAGGAACTATTTTTCCTGCCTAGGCTTATCTTCTACCAGAGTGTAGGAACTATTTTTCCTGCCTATAAATAAATTGTGAGAAAATTGCAGGGAGTCAGGGGCAACCACAGAAGTCACATGACCAACTTTGAGGCCATCTGGCAAGGTGGTTCCTCCTCCTTGGACTCCAGGAGGCCATTGAGTACTCTGCAACTCAAAAGCACTATGTGCTCACTATCTCCCTATTCTAGACAGGGTGGCAAAAAACAAAGTTATGCCTCAGCGGGCTTTGTTTGCATTTGTTTATATCCTTATGCTGAATTCTGCTAAGTCAAAGTTTCCTGCCCTAAATCAAAATGGGCCTGATATTTCAAGGGGATTTGTTTGGATTTGTTTATACTCTTGTGCTAAATTCTGCTAAGTCAAAATTTCCTGCCCTAAATCAGAATTAGCCTCCCCTAAGTTGCAATGAAGAGTTCAAAGTAAAGTCAACATACTGGGACCTGCCCTCCATGCACTGAAAATTTTCAGAAGGCCAGTAGGACCTATAAACATGCATATATATTTTTATTGCATATTTGAAAACATGAAAAGGCATGAACCATAGAATAAAAGGAGAATAAAAGGAAAAGAGCATATAAAAAAAGAAAGAAAGAAAGAAAGATAAAGTATTATGGAATATGCTGTAAGCAAAAAATAAAAATCATAAAATCATAAAAACTATAAATCCTCCATATGTTTCCACAAACTCATGTCTTCATCATTATTGGTTGTAGAACTGTCATGAGGTCCAGCAGCAGGAGCTAGAGGTGGTGGTGGTAGTGTGGGAGAAGGGGGCGGGGGGGGCTCAGCAACTGAAAAGTGCTATATATTCATGACCTCCCACCATAGTTAGGGTTCCAATGAACAGAGTTAGGGCTGATTGGGCCTTCTAGGACCAGCTGGCCTCTCTCCCTGGCAAGGGGGGAGGCCAGCTGTCTGCAGAAGGCAATCTCACACCAGAGTGCAATTGAATGATCCTGGAGGGTCTAAAACAAGCTTAAATTAAAGTTAGGGCTCCCAAATAAATTCATAGGCAGTGTTAGGGTTCACCAGGACCTGCCACCCATGCATCAAAAAGAAATCACTAGGCCAGTGGGGTCCATGGACATGAAAAACATTGTATTACATATTTAAAATCATAAGAAGGGTTTGAAACTTATAGAGAAGCATGAAAAAAAAACATAGAGTAAAGAAAGAGGAGCATATGAAGCAGAAAAATATAAATATAAATTGAGAGGGGGGAGGAGAGAATCATGGGTCCATAATGATCATGTGAGAAGGCAAAGGCAATTGAAGAACAAAGCTAAAAAAATAAGGTCTATCTCAGAAGCTAAGCCTTATAATGCTCTTCTGGATATCCCCCAACTCCTTCCAATATATGTCATATTCATTATTAGTGTCTCTAGGTGCTGTGGCAGGACCAGAAGGGGGAGAATGAGAAGAAGCAGGAAGGGTGATAGGAGGAGTGGGAGTGGAAATGGGAGGATGAGGAGAAGTGGGATGGGTGGCAGGAGGGGCAAGACAAGCAGGAGGAGTGAGAGTGAGAGAATGGGAAGAACCAGGAAGGGTGGCAGGAGGGGTGAAACAAGCAGGAGCAGTGAGTGTGAAAGTGGGAGAATGAGGAGAAGTGGGAAGGGTGGCAGGAGGGGTGGGGTGAGCAGGATGAGTGGGTGTGGAAGGAGGTGATGACAGCAGTTGTAAAGTCAGCACTTTAGCTGGTGAGATAGTCATGGGACCATTGTCAGATCCAGTGGCTGGAGCTGGAGCAGGAGATGATAACTGATGGATAGTTGGCACCTCAACAGGTGAGGGTAATTGTAGTAGTGATGGCAAAGCTGAGGACAGAGGAGAGGAAGGAGAGAATGCAGCAGCATTGGAATAATGTTGACCCACTTAAGAGGGGCCAGCTACTAGTTGAGAGGGCCCCACTACTGGTCCAGAGTAGGCAGCCAAAGGCTCTCCATCCTCATGAATGGAGGGCATTGTAGGAACTGCAGGGTCAAGTGATAATGTCTGACCTTGCCTTGCCATCGTTATCCACTGATTGAAAATTGCTGTTTAGCAAAACAATTCTTTGCCCACTCCCATCCATCTTCACAAATATTAGAATCAAAATAGAGCCCAGGATGAAAAGCAGGGCCATTCAACCCAGGCACCAACAGTTTCTTGGCACTGTCCTCATATAGGCAACATAGGCAACATAAATGACACACTCAGATATGATAAGTAAGACCAATGCTATCCACTGCCTTTAAACTGTGAAGTTCCAATGTATTGATTGGAAGGGTGCCTGGTTAGGCAGCCTACACTAGGTGGACAGTGGTGACAGGATCAAGTTATCTTCGTTGCATGGAAGTAGGAACAATGAGCTACTACAAAAATAAGGGAATAAGAAATTACTATACCTTCGTTGCATGGAAGTAGGAACGAAGGTAAGGAAATAAAAATGTAAGTAATATATGTGGAAAGATCGATTGTGTAAGTGAAAGGCCGCATCAGGTGTTCCGTGTGATTTGGGAAGGCTGCATCAGGCATAGTAACATATTAGGAAGGTACCACATCAATAGGGTAATGTCGGCACTGCTGGATGTGGATAGAAGGATAATAAGATGAAGGACACAGTTGTCAGTGCATGTGTTGTTGGCGTGTTGCTACTGTTGTTGCCAGTGGCTGTGTCGGCGATGTTGGAACAGGTGCATGTCAGCAATGGGGGAGGTGGATACACATCAATAGGCAAGTGGTAATGCTAGTGTTTGAAAGTCTGGTCTGGTCCGGTTTTTTGGACCCCAGAAGGGGCAACTGTGAACCGGACCGGTCCATACATTTTTCAAATTTAGGGCAACCACCAACCGAACCGACTACAACCGGTCCACATTGGTTCGGTTGCCTACAAAAGACCGGTTGCAACCGGTCTTTTGCCCAGTCTTTTCTTATATCCAGAAAAACCTGCAAGTCAGGTTGCCATGACTTGCAGGTCCCTTTCCCACAATGATATAACCCACAAGTCAGGTCACCATGACTTGCGGGTTTCTCATTTCTATAATAATTTCATATCTTTTCAACAAATTATTACAGAAATGAGAAACCTGATTGCAAGAAACTTGCAAGTCAGGTTGCCATGACTTGCAGGTTCCTTTCCCACAATGACATACCCTGCAAGTCAGGTCACCATGAGGCATGGGTTGCTCAAATATATAATAATTTTGTATCTTTTCAATACATTATTACAGATATGAGCACCCCACACCTCATGTTGACATGACTCACAGGGTATGTCATCGCAGGAAAGGAACCCGCAGGTCATGGCGACCTGACTCGCAGGTTTTTCCCACAATAAGCCATACAAAATACACAGGTGATCTGAGGTGCTCTGCCTTTTCTTGAAGCATTTTGGATAGACCAATGGTCCAGTTGTAGACCAGTTTAGACTGGTCTTTTGCGGTTCTACTACTAATCTACAAATGAGATGGACCGACAACTGGACCACTTTTGAACCAGCTAGGACCACAACCACGGTCCATGTAGGACCAGTTGCAGTCCAGTTCAGTTGTCAGTCTTTTTGCGGTCCTATGGACCGGACTTTCAAACACTAGGTAATGCAAAGAGTTGCCAGAATGTATCTTGCCGGTGTGATGCTCTCATGCTTGCTGGTGGCTGTGCAAGCGGTTGTATGGTGCTGGGGGTATATGGGAATGTCGCTGGTGGTGGCTGTGCAAGCGCCGTGGGATATTGCAAGGTGCATGTTGACTGTAGTTCACCATAATGCAGACATTGGCATGTCTGGTGTGGTGAGTCGTTTATGTGCCATATGTGGCTGTACTATCGCCGGTGGCTGTGCCGGCGGCGAGGGTGATTGTGTCGGCGACGTGTGTGGCTGTGCCAGCGCTGCGGGAGTGTGTTGGCAGCATAGGGTGGCCATAACTCATTGTAACACAGACATTGATATGTCTGGTGTTGGTGGGTTGTTTATGCACCGTGGGTGGCTGTGCTATCGCCGGTGGCTGTGCCAGTGGCGAGGGTGGTTGTGTTGGCGATGTGTGTGGCTGTGGCAGCACCATGGAAGTGTGTGATGGCGCTGTAGGTAAATTAACTTGTCATAATGTTGTAAGTCGGTAGGGCTGGGCTTACATTGATCTTCCAAGGCTCAAACATGAGCAGGAGCATATTATCATGCCCATATCCTTCCCCACCTGCCAAAGATAGGCAAATTAAGAAAATACTTGACAGTTATTGAAAAGAATAGGAAGACTCACACTTCTTACACTGAACCAGCTCCTTAACATCATCCTTGAAGTCATCCAAGAAATCCTCATACCACAAGTTGTCAATATCATGTTGGAGGATGAGGGAATAATAATTGCTAATATTGACCAAGCTACATAGAGTTGTCAATTCAGATGAGTGATCCTTCTTTGGCCTAATCATTACAGTATCAGAGTGTGAGAACTTTCTTTCCTGCCTATCAATAAATCCTGGGAAAATTCTGGGGTGGTCAGGGGACCCTCAGGGGTCCACTGACCCAGTCTGAGGCTGCCCAGCAGAGTGCTTCCCCCTCCACCTCCCCCCCTGGGAGGGGGGGAGGCTCTGCAACTCAAAAGCACTATGTATTGATGATCCCCCCACCCTAGTTAGGGATCAAATGAACAGAGTTAGGGCTCAGGCTGCCTTCCAAGACCAGTTGTCTGCAGAAGGCATTCTCACAGCAGAGTGTAATACACACTATTGGGGGGTTTAAAACCAGCTTAAACCAATGTTAGGGCTCCCAAATAAATTAGTAGTCAATTTTAGGGATCACTGAGACCTTTTTTTAATGCACAATATTTTACCCAAGGCCAGCAGGGTCTATAGACACGCATACATATTTTTTATTATTAATGACATAAAAAAGGCATAAACTTAGAACAAAAGAGTAAAGAAAAAATGGCATAGAAAGAGAAAACATGAGGAGAAGAAGGGGGTTGGCATAGATCCATAATAATGGTATGAAAAATTACTGGTGATCTAAGAAGGGTGGATTAAAAAAGCAAATCATAATACAGTCAGTCTGCACCATCAGCTAGCTCATAAGGAATGTCACCCATGACTTTCCACATGTCTTCTTCATCATCAGTGGTTGTGGGACTGTTATGAGGCCTGGGAGCAGCAGTAGGAGCAGGAACAGAAGTAGAAGGCAATGGCTGTGCTGTTGGCATATTGGCAGGGGGTGGAGATGGCAATTTTTCAGGTGGGGGAGGAGATGGCAGTGGATTCTCTGCTGACATGATAGGATGTGAATGTGAAGGTGATGGTGGTAGTGGTGGTGATGGCAGCTGGTGGGCCATTGGCACCATTGGAGATGAGGGAGGTGGTGGCGATGGTAGCTGTGGTTCTTTTGGTGACATCAGAGACAAGGGGAGAGGAGGTGATAGGTGATGTGAAGATGGTGAAGGAGAATCATATGGTACTAAAGGGAGAGCAGGGTCAAGTGATATAGTCTGCCCACTCTTTGCCATTTCCACCATCTGGTTAAAAACTGAAGGAGGCCAGCAGCCAGTCCTTGCACCCACATCAGGGTCTGTCCATAAAGGGGGGGCTGCAGGACAAGGATAATCTGCAAAACCTGCCTCCACCAAAAGGTTCCAATCCCGCTGAAAAGTTGCCCACCCATCTTCATGGACATTAGGATGAAAGAAAACATCCTAATGGAAAATTGATAGGTCATAGTAGCCATCTCGCTCAAGCTCAACCATATTGCGGATGCCAAATTCAGTAATGCATTGATAGTGACGCACTAAGACAGCATATTGAAGACCAATAGCATTTATGCATTTGACATCATTGAGGTTGGCTGTTTTGATCTGCTTGGGCTCAAACCTTAGGATAAGAATGTCTCCATGTCGATATTTTTGGTGACCTGCATGAAATGTAGTCTGTATTAAATAAAGAATAAGTAATCAAAATATGACTTACAAGTACAACAAAGACGCAACCAATCAATATCTTTGGCATAATCACCAACAAGATCATTATACCATGGATTGTCAGAATCATGTCAGATAAAGAGGGTGTACTGATTATCTTGGTTGACACGCATACGATTTTCTGATGATTTTGCAGAGTACTTCGAGTGAGCTTTCTCATTGAGACGTTCTTGGTTGCCAATAGACCTTTCCTGCATGTTAAGTGTGCGTCCATGCTCCTTTAACTAGAAATAGAGGGAAATATAGTTTAATGAAAAATCAAATATTGTTATTCAAATAAGACTTACATGCTTGGCTTTTCTGATCAACTTTTGTTCTGAGTTCAAAACCTATATAGCAAGAAAGTAAGCTTTGAAACATAAGATAAAAGCACTGCTTACAGCCTGTGGCTGAGTGGGAACTGCAAATGGAAGCACCGCACCCATATCTGGCTGGATTTGGTTCTTCTTATCTGCCAAGCGCTCTTCTCGGTTATGGTCACTCTGGTGTGCATAAGTGTGAATAAAATTTTATACATAAGTAAAATAACTCACCCTCAATGGTCTTTGCATTATTGATTCAGCCTTTGATTAGAAGATTGTATTGAATACATCACTTCCATTGATAAAAGAGAAGAATGTACAAAACCTTCTTTTTTCGGCAACGGTTAGTAGTGGGTTTTTTGATCTGTTGAAAGGTCAATATATATATAGAAAAGGAAATATAACTCTGAAATACATGCCTGGTCATCTTCCAAGGTCATCTCCTTCTGGGAATGGTTGGTGGCAGGCTGCTAACAGATCAAAGAAAAATAATTGAAAAAGAAAAATAATCCTGAAGATACATACCTCCTCATCTTCTGAGGTCAGCTCTATATCCACCCTGTAATGCTTCCTGAGCTGAAAAAGAAAAATAGGAAATTTAAAAAAATGGTTGGAGTTAAAGAGTGACTCACATCAACCCTTGCACGAAGTTGCTGAGTAGTGGAGGCCTCAGGCTGAGAATGAAGTTGCTGAGTAGCAGGGGCCTCTGGTTGAGAATCCACCACTGGGAGAGTGACCTTATCTGTTTTTTGAATGGTGCAGAGGGCAGTAACACCTAAATATATAAAAAGAGAAGTAAACAACATTCAAAGGAAGTCCACTAAGAAGAAAATAAATGAAGAAGGCATACAAAGGCCCTATTTATATGCTTAGAAGCACTGGCCATTTTCTTCTCTTGGGCAGGTTCATCCTATAAATTTAAAAAGATTAAAAGAGATAAATAAAAACAAGAAAAGAACAAGAAAAGAAAGGGGGGGGGGGGACTTACTTCATCTCTGAGAATAACCCCAGCTTTCCTGTTGATACTCTCATTATGCCTAAGGGCCTGGTGCATGACCTCAGCCAAGGGAAGGTTCTGCAAACAGTTGAAGAAACTTAAATCAGGCCATGTCAGTATTTGAAACTTACTCTAGGTTTAGCAGAGCCCTAATCAGAGACCAGCAGTCAGACAATACAGGGCATATATAGGTCAGAAATAGCCCAAAAAGGAAAAGCGGCACTCACAACAACGGATGTAGACATTTTCGAGAACTTGTAGCAAAGTAAATGATGGGAGAAAGAAGACGTGGCAACGCATCCACGCGCTTCCACGCACACCCGAAAAGTTCCGAAAGTTCCATCAAATTCTATGAGCGCCCATCATTTGTTCACACGTCAAGCTGAGTTTGAACGGCCATTTATATATCCACAAACGACCCATTCTTTCTTTCATTCTTCCTTTCCCTCCCAGTCGCTCTCCTCTCCGTTGCGCGTTTCCTCAATGCGGCGCCGCGGGACCTACCAATGGGCTCGAAACGGTGGGTAATCCAGGTAAGTCGATGCCGCCTAGTATAATTATTATTTCTAAACTATTTTTGCTGCGTTTTTTAGGTTCCCGATTGTTTTCGTCACCCGGCCAAGGCTCGTTCGACACCGTAAGGTGTCGAATGATGCCTCGAATCTCTCGTTTCGCCGGTGCCATGTCACTTCCTTTGACCCCCCTCTCTGAGTCTCGTTTTGCCGACGCCACTTCTGTTCGACGCCCGTCAGGCGTCGAATGATGTTTTTGCTTGTTCGTTTCGCCACCGCCAACTATCCTCTGCCCCCCTTCCTCTTTTCGGCCCCCCTCTGCCTTGTTTCGCCGACGCCACTGGTGCTCGACGCCTTCGCGGCATCAAACTTTTTTTTTTCTAGGCTGGTTATGCTTTTGTTGACTCTCCTCTGTCCCCCTCTGCCTCGTTTCACCAACGCCGCTGGTGTTCAACGCCTTCGTGGCATCGAACTTTTTTTGTTCTATGCTAGTTATGTGTATGTTGACTCTCCACCCCCCCTCCTCCGTTTTCGGCTGATGCTACCTCAATTCGCCAGCGCTGACTCTCCTCTGCCCCCCTCTGCCTCGTCTTGTCAATGCTGCTGGTGTTCGACGCCTGTGTGGCATCGAACAATTCTTTTTTTATGCTCGTCATGCTGGTATTGATTCTCATCCACACCCCTCCCACCCTCTCCGTTTTCGGCCAATGCCATCTTATCTCGTACTGTTATCTGTTTGTCTCCCCTCCCCCTTCTACTCATTATATAGTTATGTTGTTCGTAGTTTTGCAATATATTTTTTTTAATTGTAACCCACCCTGGCAACAGGGTGTTGGGTGATGGTGGTGAATGCCTTTGGGCACGACTATGTGGGTGCTTTGTTGACAAATGAGCATTCAAGTTCGAGATTCTTGGCATGGGTTGCAGTTGAACCTCCATTCATTGAGTTGAGTGGGGGGTATTGAGGTCAAAATCCCCATGGGGACCAATGATCAGGGCTGGTCTTAGTAATGCTCCCACTGCATTTAATCCTATGCCTTGATTCTTTGTTCTTGGATTGTCTTGTGGGTTTTCAGAGTATTTCCTGCTGTAGTTGTCTCTTGGGTGTTTTGTCACAGAACCCAACTATCCTGTCAGTTTATGCTGGGTCTGTCCAGCCCTGTAATGTAAGGCTTATTTCATTAATTTATTCTGCTGTGATTATAAGTTGCTTGGGTGGGGTGGCATTTAGTTTATGAAGTATGTGAAATAGGGGAATAATTCATGTATGTTGAGTCCTTGATTCAATATTCATTTCTTGGTGTTGTTGTTATTCAGAGAACACTGGATTGTACCAACTCATTCTGAGTTACTGTCATAAATAATCTACAGTGACTTCAGTATAAGAAATGTTAATACATGAAATCATGGTCTGTGTGTAATAAAGGCAGAGGTACACCCAGGTTTAAATTGGAGCAGGTGGATGGAGTCATTGGATAACCTTATATTTAAGTAATTATCTTTATATACCCACACTTCAATCAAATATATTCCAGTTATGCTACAATATGTATTAATGTCACTGCCAAAGAGCATTGCTAGGAATTAATTGAGTTCTTCTTGTATGTGATCCAGTACCAAACAACCAACTCCAATCCATTATAAAATAAGTGAGGCTGTTCTTCCTTCTTTGCCCAGTTGATAATATCAGTTAGGGGCATTCTTTCTGTAAGCCCTATAAAGACAGTGCATGCCTTTTTCCAAATATCTTCAGTATGAATGATATGCCAGATTAATAGTGCTACCAAGTCATCAAATGGACAATCCAATATGACACCTGGCTTAAACATTGGATGTGTGACAGGTGTGAAGTCTCCCTGTGGAACACATGACCAACAGTACTGGTACTTTTCAAATTGAAGCTCCCATTTTAATTGAATCCATCCAATAGCATGCCGGACAAATTGATCCTCAGTTAATAAAGTATTGATGATTGGAGGTCTTGAGTTGCCAGGTATTCTTCCATGCCCAGCAAATAACACAGTATCGAGTGTTGCTACCATCATGAATGCCTCCAATAACTTTTGTCATAGCTGACAACTCAGCAACCTTTGCCTTCTTGTCTTCCTGTGTTCTGAGATACAAGGCATGATCCAGATGCAGTGACATGGAGGGTCCAGGCACTGAATTTTGCTGTGGTAGAATGACTTGACCAGATGATGGAGAAGTGGGGCCAAGGACACTCTCATCAAGCAAAGCTAGTGTAGTATCATCCCAACCACCAATATCATAATCAGGACTTGGATCATGGACTGGTTGCAATAGCTTTTTGGCTGCTACCACCAATGGATGATCGGAATTGCAATTGTCACAACTGACTGCATCATGGAGATCAGTGCATCAGACAGGTTTACCGTCCATGACCTCTGAAAGAATGAACCATCTCTTTCCACCTCCAGTAGGAAGAATACCAATAAAGTTTTGAGTCCCAGCAAGAGCCAACTCAACCATTCTCTGTTGACCTTTGGAACGAAACTTGGGCTGCGCAATATCTTTGTAAAGCTGCTTCAGATAATGAAGTGCTGTTTTGCTATGTGGTGCCAAATCAATATCCATCGAATCTGACACGATAGTACTGGAGCTGGAAAATGGTGTAAGCTGTGTCGCAGCAGGTGTTTCAGCAACTATAGTTGAATCCATGTCCATCACGGTGTCTGTAGCTGAAAGAGTTACTGAAGGTTCCTGGGAAACTGGAATATGAAAAGATCCCTGGCATGACAGAACTTCAGCAATACCAGCTAGTGTTTTAAGGTCCGGTTGACTAAATCGAAAAAAAGACCGTAACCGAACCGAACCTAACCAAAAAAGACCGGACTGTCGGTTACGGTTCACATGGTTTTCAGTCATGTTCAGTTAACAGTCTTACCACTTTGAGAATTATAAGAAGACCGTTAAAAACTGTTGGAAACTGGTCTTAACCGGTCTTTTCAGTATCTACGATTGAGAATAAGTGTGTGCAGTGCAACAAATGCTCTTTCCAATTATCGAGCACAAACAAACTACCAAATAATTCAAAAACACAGTCGGTACACATCACCACGCATACATTCATCCTCGCATCTACTACAATCATGGCAAAGGGAAAGAAAGTTGCCAAGGCACCAAAAAGCAAGTCACAACCAAAAGCACCCGTGAAAAAGCAACCGAAACAAAAGGCTCCACCTGCCCCACATAAAGCAACACGCAAGCGACCAGCAGAGGAACTTTCATCAGATGATGAATCACAAGACGAGACCCCTCAAAAGCCACAGAAGAAGTGCTCGAAGGTCATAGAACACGTTGACAGTGACAATGGCATGGATAGCGATGACCCTGAACACGAGTCTGACAATGATGAAGCACATGGCGGTCAGCACACCGAGGTACGTACCTAATTACATTTGACTGTTGAATGATATTAATATATTCAAGGAGTCTGATGGAATGGACGAACATCATCATATAACCATTCCAGCAGAAGTCAACACACAAAAGGAGAAGGCGAAGGATCTTCGGCTCATATTTTCCAACAAAGTAAAGGTTCAATTCACTGCCAAAGATGGTACCATTAGCACATTAGTAGGACAGTGGTGTAATCCCTGCAAGTACATTATCAATTCTTCTATTTGCAAGGAAGTAAACTCACTGAGCATAAGAGCTAATCCAGAATTCACCAATGCGGAGCGAAAGCAAAAGGCTTTCCATACAGGCGGGAACTCCTCATGTCAAAGTCATATACGCCAGCATTATGAACTATACAAGGATCTGTGTAAGCAAGGAAACATACCCGAACAGCATTGGGCAATCCCTCATTCTATTTGAAAGGAAATGGAAGAGTCACGGAGGGAAAAGAAGCCAGGCCCAAAGCAGAGAACATTAGATTTCATCAAGGACTCGGAATGTGCACCACATTCATTCACTTGCGAGAACCTACTCCATGCCGTGACTCAGTTCGCTGCTGTTGATGACCAGGTGAGTACTCAGCTGATATGGTTTCATGTTCCTGAAGTTTGGGAATAGTCTCTGGCTGTTGCGAACAAAACGACGTTCCGAAACTGCTTAGTTACCATGAGGCCGAAAACCATCTTGCCTGAGCTTCCAACGACTCACGATGTTCTAAACCACTTGCATAACGAGTTTGTATGATGGTTGGGGAAACTGAAGGCAGATATCGAGGTGATTAGACTCTTTTGTTAGATGAGACTTGGAGTGAAGTATACCTACCAACATAATGTTACAGAAAGCCCCAGGAAAGGTCTCCACAACTGCAGACGGGTGGACGGTTGATACAACTAAAGCGGCATTTCTTGGGGTGACTGTGCACTGGATAGAGGTGAACAGCAATAAATGGGAAATGCGTTCGGAGGTTATTGGATTCCAAACATTATTGGGCGAACATAGCGGAGAGAATTTGGGACATTATTTTGTGGGAGTATGTGATCGTACTGGGATAATCGACAGTAAACGATCAAAGGTAAGGATATACATGTAGAGACATCCTTATCTGATCACCCAATCACAGCTCCTTACGGCCACCCTCGACAATGCCTCAAACAACACCAGCAAGTGCCAAACCATCCAAGCTATCCATGAACGATGCAAGTTACCCGTCTGGTCTGCAGATGAAAATCAGTTACCGTAAGTCCCTATGATACCTCGACTTACTGTTTGCTAATGCCGCACATCTTCAGTTGTTTAGGTCATGTTGTCAATCTTGCAAATGTTGACATTATGGATCACATCACCAAGATCGCAGCCGTAGAAACGGCCACCGCGATTTGGGAATACGACCCATCGCTGCCTGACAACCGTGTCCTAAACAGATCACTAGACGTTATTGCAGCTATTCGAACCCTAGCAATCAAGGTTTGCAACATTCCTGCATTGCTCAGTTAACGTGTTTCTGATCTTAAGTTGCACCAGATTCTGTCGTCAGGACAACGCATTGAAGCCTTCGACAAATTTCAGCTTGAATGTGGCATCACAAATCCCCTCAACATCCCACTTCACAGCAACATCAGATGGGGCACCGCCCATTGCATGTTGAGCACATCCCACAAACTTCGTCAGGTAAAGTGTTTCATGTTCCCTTACCATTTTCAAATCAGCTTATTACATTCCTATATAGCCTATCAATCTTTTTGTCAATGAGTGCTGACCATCGTTATGGTCCTATCACCACTATACGATGTGACAGACACATCTCAAAGCACATCTCCTGGTCAGCCTTCATGTTCGCTGAACAGGACTGGGAATGCGTTCTGGAAGCAGCAGACATTCTTGCGGTACATAATCGTAAATGATCGTTCTATCATTGATACTCATCTTCACTTTACAGGATTCTAATAGAATCCAACAGCATTTCTCTGCTGAAAAACGTCCGACCCTGTGGAGAGCACTTCCTGCAATAGAAGAGCTTCAGACAGCCTGGGAAGCGAAACGCGACAACCCACGGTTCAGCAAATATCGAACTGCAATCAATGACGGACTGGCGAAGCTAAACAAGTACTACTCGCGGTTCGACGAGAAACCCGTGTACATTTTGGCACTTGGTAAGTCTTTTATATCTTTCAATTCAAGTCTTGAACTAATCTTCTTACCTAGTATTGCATCCATACTTCAAACTCGCATACATCAAGCTTGCATGGGGCGGTGCCGAAGAACATCTGTTAAGTAGGTCTCCAAGTGTTCGTGCCACCTTGTTTGATACAACAGTGGAGGAATTTCACGTGGTGCAGCTGGGATTGTAACATCAAAAGCTTCATAAGTAGGCACTTCTGTCCTCATATAAATATCAAAGAGTGGAGTTGAATTAGGAATTGGAGGATCAACTTGAAAGTACCAGCGGTAGATATGAGGAAAGAATGTTTGGACATGTCCTCTGTGGTAATGTTCATTGGGCAAGATATCATTTGATGATCGATGATTGGCACTCCAATGGTTCAAAAAGGAGCGTGACATTAAAGCACCATAGTTACAAAGATTGCAACAATAGGCATCAGAATGGATCTTGAGAAGCTCCACAGGCTGGCAGTCTGAGGGTGGAGAAATTGAGGTCTGGGTTGTGACATTCAATTCAGTGACAAGATTATTCCAGTGCCCTTTCTCGTCCTGTGTTGAAGAGATATCATGCTGACCATTTGCATGCCCTAGAGCACTGCCAGGGAAAACACCAAACTCGCAGGCAACACAGATTAAGATATGGTGAATTTTGTGAAATCAATAGCCAAAATAATTTAGGATTGGATGAGTGACCAAGGCTGAGAGCCCAGAGGAACCTGATGGAACCTGATGGAACCTGATGCTTTACAGATGCATCTCCAGTAAAAGCAGATTGAGAAATAGATTGAGAACTTGCAATACTGTCTTTGAATGGATGATATCTTTGACTTTTGTTAACAGGCTTTGAAGAATGCTTGCCACTGGAAGACATTGCACTAATATGAAAGTTGAGTATCTTGAAAAAGATAAGTAATAAAGATAATCACCCATAAAAGGACCTAGGGTGTTGAGAGAGCTGTTAAAAAAATAAAGGAAGGATAAAGAGATAAAGAGTGCAAGAATAAGGCCACAATTAAGAGGTCAGTAAGAAATATAATAAATGTAAGAAAAAATGAACAAAAAACTAAAGGGGCATGGGAGTATTCTAAAGGAAGATAAATTTGAGCTCAGCCATATATATATGTCAGCTTACATAATATCATGTGATACTTGATAAATTTCAACAACAAACAAACAATAAACCATTGTGCAAATATATGCTTAGAGTGTATTAAAAAAAATTATTAACATTGACAATTAAAAAAACAAAGACATCAAGTCTAGCTAGTGATGGAAATGCTTGTGTTTTGGACTTAATAGATGCCTGACACCTCTGCGCTTCATAGATTCCTTTTTTTCTTTGACAAGCTTCTTCAAATGGTCTGTCAAGTCATTATGAGAGAACTGTAAAATAATGTGGCATTCTTCATGAGACAGTCCAAGAAATGCAGTCAAAACATGTGATGCATCATTGGTATTCAGTCCAGACAATGTTGTTGTTTCTGGTTTCAGAATATGTGACGCTTCCATCTGTAAACCCAAAGTGATCTGTTGCTGTACTGGGGTTTCTGATGAGCTGTGAGGTGTGGAAGAAGATGAAAATGGTAAAGGTGTTAAAGAATGGCTGTGTGGTGGTGTTCTTGGTAACATTTCGGGGGTATCATGCTGTTCATTTTCATTGGGTTCTTCATCTTGGGGAAACTGATGATATCCAGGATTGATTTGGTCCTCTGATTCAGGTTCTTGTTCATCACTTTCATCATCCTTTGCTTGGTCTTTCTGCTTTCTCTTTTGACATCTCAGCCGACCAATAACATCCTTTCGCCTATTGCACCCATGTGACTTTTTTCGTGGTTTTGCTGGCACATATGCCTCCTCCTCTTCCTCTTCATCCTCCTCCTCCTCTTCTTCCTTGTCTTCTTCTATATCCTCATCTTCCTTGTGATTGTTGCCTGCCTCCTGATTATCTGACTCAATCTGGTCTATTTCATCATCAGGAGCATTTGAATTATGGAGTGGAGTAACAGATTGTGTTTCATCATCCATATCTTCATTGTCAATTCCTGGCACTTGGATGTCTGGAAGTTCCTCTGGTCTCTTGGTGGTGGCATTGTTATTATATCCAATATCATCTTCACTGGTGGCACCATCAATTTCATCACTATCACTGCCAGTGTCACATGTTGCACGATGTGGTTGTTTGAGCAATAACCCCTCCTCTGCTTGTGGACTGCCTTGACTGTTACCACTCACAGTTGGAGTTGGACTCCATGTGTTAGGTGTAGAAGGCTTTTCTACTGATGCATGAGCATCACTGGACATGGGTTTGTCTTGTTGCTCCAAAGGGTGGTGAGAATGAGTTGATGAGGGGGAATTGAGGATTACACCAGTATTATTTAATGATAACAGCTGGGGATTGATAGTTTTATATGGATATGGTTGGTGAAGAAGCTCTGGATCAATGCAAGACTGAAGAGTAGCTTCCAAGATGGTGACAGGATTATGGCTTAACAATTCAATGCCATTTGAAGAATGTTGAGAAGGTAATGATACTGCTTTCTCCAACAATTCTGCTTTGATTTGGTGTGATGCAGCAGCAGAGAGATTGTCAGAAATGAGGGGTGATGCAGAAGAAGATATTATGGATGTTGATGCAGTGTTTGCCTGTGGATTTGCTGTCATATGACTAGAAGCAATGGTGGCTAGGGGGTTTGCAGTGGTAACAGATGGTGGAATGGCTGCAGAAGATTGTGCAGGTGGAGGGGATGGAATGATTGTAAAGCAGCTTCTGAATTCATTGTGAAGAGGCATGACTTTAGTGCTGATAATGGTGACAAGGGTCTTCCATTGTGGAGAACTGTTAATAAGAGCTGTAATACTTGACACAGTTCTCTGTTGCAAATATAATCCATTTAGAGGTTTCCAGGAAGATGAGATCTGTGCAAGAGTTTTTATCCTGGCACACTCAAGAGCATCTGCATAGGACATAACCTGATAAAATATCTGCATGTAATAAAGGATAATGAGGAAAGAAAATAAAAAGATAACAAAAAGGCATAATTACTAAGCAGGACACTTCATCTGGAGTATTCAAAGTGGTGTCTGGTATATGATGACTGATCCAGTGTTTCTTTATAAGGCCATCCATATAGTTTGCAAAGTTTGCAGGATATTCCTCATTAATTTGACCACCACGGGGCAGTGCAGCCACAAGACCATCAGTGCCCAAGAAGAGTAGAATGATCTATAATTTAGAATTGATAATAAACATTTGCTAATGAAACAATATTTTTTGAACTTACAACAGCATAAATATTTTTAACATGCAGCAACCATTTACCAATGCGAGTAGATAATCTTCATGTGAGACCATAAAAGGATTGAGAAACTATAAGAAATAATGTGAACAAAGACTGAGAATATTTTGAATGATGGTTTAAGAGCATACAAGTGGTCCAAATACTGTAGTTCCATCCTTCCATATAGATTTGTTTAATGCTTGCAAAAGGGTAGGTAATGGACTGGGAAGCTTTGCCATAGCAGAATTGTCTCCAATGGCCAAATGTTTGATGTACTGCTCCTTGGCAAAGTTGGATTCTCCACCAGGCAAAAGATCATATAACCTGTATGGCTTTCCATTGAGACTTTCAAGCAGTGATTCTGCTTGATCTGCACATGCTGTGATAACAAACTGCATAGCCTGAAAATCAATAAGATATGGGAGTGTTTAAGGATAAGGATATGGCTGGAGAACTCACTGGCTCAATTCAACATTTTGTGAGAGCAGCATATGCAGCCTCACAATTCAAAGTCCATATTCCACCTGCACGTAAAAGGCAGACAAGATCTGGAACAACATTTGGAAATTTCAAAAGAGTTCAAAAAGCATTTATCTTCTCTGTTTTTGCTTCGCCTTCTTGATGGGCACGCTTAACAACAGAATAGATTTTGTGGGTTGATTGAGTTGGAGATTTGAAAGTGGCATAAATAAAGGCAGCAATTTCAGCATAGCTGAGGCAAACACGGTGGTATGAATTTGGAAGGACAGTTCTTTCCACATTATCAAGACAAGAGTAGTCAAGCAAAAGGGCATGTGGGATATTGTTGGTTGCTTTAAAATAAAGGAAATGTTTGATTAGTAGAAGAAGATGAATGTTGAATTACATACATGGCACCAATACTTCATAGAACCAATAGTTTTCATGCTTAAGAGGAGATTGTGCTTGAGAAAGAGAAGGTTCAGTCTGTGAGGAATAGTGTCGTATGGCCTCTGTACGATGGTTTCCACGAATGATCTCTGCTATAGGACCACCAGAAGAGATGCTTAAGTGGTTGAGATGGGGAAAAGAGCTGGATATCATGTATGGCTTTGGCCCAGGATTTTTCATATTGTACCAACCATCACCAAGACCAATAACAACACCATAATATTCTGTGCACATGGGACCAGACTGCTGGAAGGATTCCTTGAGAGTATCAGCATGCATAGTGTTGATAGGGCGTTGGGTGCTATGTGGAGTCAATAAAGAAGTTTCTATATAAAACTTTCCCAGAGAGAAGTAGCCAAGATTTGTAGTTATTGCAGTGCCATTGCCAATTGCTTTGATGTTATCAATGATAGAAGATGGAACAGAGTCTGCTTGGTGAAGAACAGGCCAGGGCCCATCCAGCATGGAATAAGAATAAGCAGCCATTATTGCAAGAGAATGTTAAAAGGATTAAAGATGATGATGATGGTGGTTGAAGTTGAAGTTGAAGATGTGACAGGTGCCAGCACATCATGCAAGTCATGTGAATGTGATGTGACCACTGGAGAGTGATGTTACATGACATTATGTGATGTGACAACTGGAGAGTGATGTGACATATTTATCATATGGATTTCAATGTAACCATTAACTATCTTGACAACCAAATGTACTATATTATATAGTGTATCAGCAAGAATCTTCTATGTGCTGAAAAGACTATATTCAGATAAATGAATATCTTTAGAATGAATTGACACAGAGAGAGACTAAAAATTTCCATGGGAGTCAATGCAGACAATGTGGCATACTATTTGCTTGAGTCTCAGGTTTCACTAGTCCATATAACTTGGTTAATTCATATAACCATAGGCTATCTTCATAGGATACTTTACTTTTTTTGTTATTCAAACTAGCCTTTGAACAGCTCTTTTCTTATGCAAATTAACATTTACTCAGTGTAACCCATATTGAATTTAAATAAGTATGCACTTGAAGGAACTTAATAAAAAAACAAATCTGGAAAATCAGAGTGATAGACAAATTCAAGGCAATGAAGTGGAAGTTGACTTGATAATATTAGTTGAAATTCAAATTGAATAAACAATTCTTTTGCCAGTGAAAGGTTGTGAAAACTAAAATCAGATAAGTGTAAGTGTAACCACTAGAGGGTGACATGACTTGGACACTACACAACCAAGTAAAATGAATGTGATGTGACTACTGGTGGGTGATGTGACATATTGTCATATGACCAAATCAAGTAAGTGTGATGTGACTACTGGAGGGTGATGTGACATTCTAAGACTTGTGACTGACAAAGGGGGGCTCTAGCCTTGTTTGCAGGAGTCTTCTCTGGATTGGGGGTGTGCTTCTGTAATTTACACTCCCCCACCTATTCCGATCGGACTCCCTGGAATATACCAGAATCCAGTGGAATCCACTGGAATTCAACCTGTACTTTACAGTTTACAATAAACTCAAGACTATCAACATGACTTAATGAAATTTTCACAAAGTGCCCACAAAATAATGTGGCATGAGCAAGGTTTGAACTTGGAACCTTTTGAATTACAGGTCACATGATCAACAAGGACACACACTCTACCAGTTAAGCCAAGTGGTCATTATTTGTTATAGAATGTTAAGTATATTTATTACTACTTTTCAGTCATGCTACTAAACTCAAAATAAAGTTTTAATGCAAGTATTTTATTAAATTGACTCCCCCTTCACAAATGCGAGGGGGGTACACTATAGCTAATACAATTTCCCCCTCCCCTCGGAGTGGAGGGGGGGGAGTGTCTGTAACTACTACATGTTAAATAATAATAAAAAATCCCTTGCGAATGCGCGTTCGCAAGGGGTGTCGCAGCATGGTGTTGGGTTCGTCGTTGTCATTATCATTCCACCCACAGTCCACCCCGCGAGCAGTGGTTTGTGGGGCTGGGGTGGGTGGTGTGTCAGTGCCGTCCTCCCTGCCCACTGGCGTCATGGTTGTCCTTCCCCGTTGCTCCCTTGTCATTGGCGTTCCACCCACAACCCACTCCACAAGCAGTGGCTCGTGAGGCTGGGGGTGGGTGGTGCGTCATTTGGTACAGGGCCTGTGTGCATTGTTAGTTATATAAAACAAAATTTAAAAAAAAGTTATGGCCCAGGAGACATCGCTGATGTCTCCTGGGCCCTCGTTCCCGCTCCCCCGTCGTTTCCCTCTCATTGTCCGTAGCCCCACAAAATCCACCCTATGAGCAGTTGCTCGTAGGCATGGGGGTGGGTGCCATGGCGCTCGGTGTCGTCATTGTCTTCCTTCCCCATTGTTTGCGTCGTTGCCATTCCACCCATGACCCACCCTGCAAGCAGTTGCTTGTGAGGCTGGGGGTGGGTGGTGTTGTGTTGTTCACCATCCTCCTCCCTCATTGCTGCCACCCATCATCACCACTGCCATTCCACCCACAATCCACCCCACAAGCAGTTGCTCGTGGGGCTGGGGGCGGGTGGTGTGTTGTTCATTGTGTGTTGTTGGTCATGGTACCCATTGTACCCATTGGGGGAGGTGGGGTGATGCAGCCAGTAGCACCCAAACCACCTGCTCGCAGGGGTGGGGGTGGGTGCTGGTGTTTGCCATCTCTCGTCTCCCTTGCTCCCTGGCATGGTATACACCCACAAACCACCCTACGTGCAGCTGCTCATAGGCATGGTGGCAGGTGGTGTGTTGTCCCTGAGTGCTGGGGTCCTCATCATCATCATCACCCTGTTGTGGTGTTGTGGCCTGTTCGTCGTTGCCCTGGCCCTCCCCGTTGGTGTCCTGGCATTGTGGGTGTACATCGTTGTCATCCGCCATTTCGACTTCACCAGCATTGATAGTGCTTAGGAACTCCTGACAGACCAATTTTTGGTCAGCAGTCCTCCCTTTCATACTGTTGCTGCCGCGCGAGCAGCTCTGTATTATAAGCTGACAGCTCTTGAGTAAGCTATGACAAAGACTTATCAAGCCTGACTAAGGCTGACAAATATTAGCTAATCTTACAAATCATCCCTCCCATTATACTGTTGCCTGCCAGTGTAGATTATGTAATCAAAACTTCGCACCACAAAGCTTCAGCTTTACTGCTTCTGTTCTGTTCCTCTGCCTTCCCCATGTAGTACAAACTCTGGGTATTGATGTAGGTGGATATCTCTGAGCCCTTTCACCTCCTGGCAGCTTTGCTGACCTCAGGTTCTGTTCCTGGGCTTACAAACTCTGGGTTTGACCCATTGGTAGCCCTCTCATGCCAGTTCCTGTTCCCTGTCTGAGCATTTGTAGATGGGTGTATCTCTTGGGGATGTTCTGTGCCCTTCTGTAGATTGATTACCAATTCTGTACCTTCAATCTTCTTGAAGTTACATGATATTGATTTAGCTGAGGCAGATACTATTGGCAAGAGTATATGGCAGCAATGGCCTCTCAACTCTGGATTTGACCCACTGGCAGGTTTCTGTTTCTGGGCTTCTCATGCCAGTTGCTGTTGTCTGTCTGAGCATTTGCAGATGGGTGTTAGGGTTAGGGAGGAGTATATTCTACAACCACAAGATGATTGGCGAGGGGGACAAAGGGCTTGGAAAAAATC
>QMFE01000283.1:715-17697 GCA_003314665.1 Tricholoma sp. MG77
TACAGGCCAAGACATCCTCTCGAGATGTCAAAGACTCGTGCATCGACCCAATGGATGCCCTCCAGGCCTTGGAGGATGACATATGGAGAGCTTCACCTCTCCGTAACCCAAATCTCAAAGCCAAAATGCGCCAAGTGGCACATTCACATACAGTTGAGGTCTTAACTCTCTCGCTAATGCCAGTCAAGCCTGGCTCCAAGGAATACTGCTCGATATACGCCTGCCTTTTTCGTGGGCTGGTAGCAAAGAAGGTGGCACGGAAAACTTTGGATTCCTGTGCCTCCACCCCCAGTGTGACAGGCATCAACGACTACCTGCCACCTGGAGAAGAGCTAGTCTTAGGGCCCACGCAGGATACCACCGTCAGCCCCATCAAGGAGGAGGCAGTTATGCCTCCAGCTCCCTCACAGCCAGCAAATGTAACCTTTGCTGACCCTGTAGTGGACGACACTGTGGCACAAGTAAATGCACCCTGGCTCGAAGGCGAAACAGAGGAGGCGTTCAAGAATGCAGCTATGTGTATCAGCCAGAACAACTCACATGATGTAGAGACCAAACCTGGTCTCCACATGAACAACCTTGACTTGTTCACCACCTGTAGCAAAGATGGGCAAGTAGTAGCCCATGTGCCGATGGTGGAGAATTTCGCTGACAGGGTGACCTGCCAACGACTTCAAAACCAAGACCTCGATCAACAAGGTGTGTTGATATACGACGATCAAGGGATCGTCTTTGAAGATTGTCATCCAGTGGATTCAATGAGGGCTTTGTACCTCATTCATGCAGGGCAAGCTTCTGCCCTTGAAGAGCCGCATAGGCACTGTGACACCCAACTTCAACATAATGGAGCCCTCCATAAAGGAAAACGGGGTAGACCACCAGACCCCGTATGTACCAATGGATGAGTTATGGACCCCTCCCCAAGGTAAGTTATCACTCCTTTTTTTTAGAGGGGGGGGGAGAAATAGGAACCTGGGAACAAATTTTCAAGGGGCAAATAGGTGAGAGGGATTGAGGTACTGAGAGACCTCGAGGGGGAAGGAGGTACTGAGAGACCCTGAGAGGAATGGAGGTACCGAGAGACCTCGAGGGGGATGGAGGTGCCAAGAGACCCTGAGGGGGATTGAGGTGCCAAGAGACCTTGAACCACAAAAAAATTGACATCGGCTATTTCAAAGCCTAGACCCATGATCGGAGGTATTGCTGACTGGCATCGGCTATTTTCACACTCCAACCATTTTTTGTATATATATCAGAGCTGAGTCGCTGATTTTTATTATCGCTTTATTGATGACTTTCGCTAACATTCCTGATGTGACTCCGGCCACCCATGGATGGTTTTGGGGATGGGTCACACTCGCCTTCCTTATATGGATATTGATACCTCTTAGTACATGGCAGTCCCAACAACCTGTCACCTTCCCCAACATTGAGCTTGGCCAACTTCCTAATTTTGTCAATCCAGACTTGGTCCAGGCACGACTTGACATCCCCACCTCGCCCCATATTGACTTTCCACCTGCCGCTCATGTGAGACAATAAACCACTACTCTACCAATGGTCTTTCTGGGATGGATCTGGAGTTAGAATGATACTTGTGGCCCTAAACGACGTTTCTGTGTCGGACCTCTAGGGGGAGCGATTGTCATGGACATGCCTCCTGAGGTACATGGGCTGAGGTGAGGGTAAGGCATTGGTGCCTTGTATATTTTTTTTTTTCTTCTTTCAGTTGAGATTGTGGATACAATCTTATGAGGGGGTATGTAACAGTTGCTACCCCCAGGGGGTACCATAGTTTGATGGTTTTATGGTAATGTGTCATTGTTTGGCAAACTACCTATTTTGATACCAGTATTGCTTATGTAAGGAAGAACTCCTTGACATCCACCTGTGTACCCAGTTAGTTGCCTATATATTTGGTCATACTCTGTTGGTGCATTGTGGATTAGGGGTTCAAACCTGTAACCAAGTGTTACACCTTAACTGATGTGACCTCTCTGACCTCATGACTTGTACAACACTGGAATATCTAGGGGTTATGATATGCGTCATCTGAAGAGCCGTTAGTAGCTGTTTTCCTCACCGCGACGAGAATGAAGTTGAAAATCTAGGGGTGATGGTATGTGTCGTTATCATGAGATACTAGGTCATCGTTTGAAAAGTCATCTAAAGAGGGTGTCAGGAAAACATCAACGACCACGTGATGACCAAGATCTCTGCAACTAAACTTCGTTCACCTCAGGTCAACCAAGTAGTCTGGCATTGAAGGAAGAAAGAGGTGTCCCAGAGAAGACATGGTACTACACTCCCTCCATGGTAAGATTTTGTAACTCGGCTCTGCGCTATTGACTATCAGTCTTATGATAGTTAGACTAGAGTATGCGATAGAGCTTGTTGTTTCTTCCGCGAATGCATTGGGAATGCGAGTAATGAGTAGTTTCATGCGACAGGTAAGCATCCTCAGCGTCTCCATCTGCTCCTACACTCACCACTACGTATCCATGTTTTACAGATACAACTCGCTTAACTGCGTGGTATGATGGGGTAACGTTAGTTTACAAGAATGAAACCATGAACGTAGGTCTGGGTATGTCAACTTTCCCTCCATCTTACCCAGGCCTCTAACTTTGGATCACTCAGGTTTACAGACATTCCTTCTGTTCTACCATTTCCACCCGTCTCATCAATAAGGTATCCATCCGCACAATCTCATGAGGTGGCAACGGCATGAATACAAAAACTTGAAAGTCGCTTTTTAACGTCACGTTAGTGTGCGGTTTGTTTGGTATTATAATTCAAATCCAACGGACCGTGGACCCCCCTAGTCTGCTTCGCACAATCGGTGGTGATGATAACCTTGGGTAATGTGTAGGACATACACGAGGTGATGACATAGATGCGCGGGGGTATCACCTCAAAATTCGGTCGTATCCGTGTCTCGCTACTCACCATCCAACGACAATCTGTCAAGGTAAGTTTTCGGCATGTCTTGTTGAAGTACGACACAGTATCATCTCTTCTAGGCGCTTTCACGATGGCACAACAATGTATAGAGATGAACGTCGTGAACAGGGTTCACATCAACAAGTCTCAGAGTTCTGTCGAGAGGTTCGTGTCATGTTTCTTTTGCTGCTTTTTGTCAGTACGATATTTACGAATCTCAGGCTGTACCCCAGTCTTCTACCAATGTATTTTCGGATAATTGAGAATGTTATCTTGCCGCACAACGTTCGCTGCCCCCACAAGGTGTATCGGCGCATTCAGAGCAAAGCCGCCCGTGTGGAAGCGAGCATTGTTTCACGAGGCACCCGTCAACACCTGTTCGAGCTGCTCATGGAAGGTTCATATCGCTTTTTCATTTCTTGGCTCCTCGTAATTTGATGTCGACGGATTTCATACCCTAGACCTTCTCATATATGTCTTTGGACGATCAGGAACATAAGCCGTGGTCGTATACAATGGAATCTAAAGACCACGAACGCTTGGGTTTTCATCAGCAAGGTTCGAGCTGCCACCATGCGGATTGTGTTGAGTTTCTTTTGTTGGCTTTTCCAATGCAATGTTGACAGACGCAATCCCCCAGCCCCGTATCTTCGTAGAATCAGGAACGTTAATATCGAATGGAATACAGAACATCCTACAGAAGCAAATGTTGTGCACGAGGTTCTCGTCATCAATGGTTCGTATCACTTTGCTTTCATTACTTTTTTCCAACGCGATGTTGACGGAAACATACCCTAGTCGTCCGTGTATGTGTCTATGGACAACCGGCAACGTTTCTTATGCGCCATCAGGATTCAGGAAGACTATCAAGCTTTGCATACGGAGTATCGGCACGTTTATCCCTATTTTCACGATGGCGTGCGTTCGCTCTTGTGTCATAGTTCACATCACTTAAACTTCCACACAGGGACTCCTCCACCGCCTTTGTGGAAGGAAACCTTTACCGAAACTGGGATGTCCTTCTACACTTTGCTTTGTTTAAGCACCTGTCCAATAGAGTATGAAAAACTATGCCGCTACCGATGGACATTCTATTTTGCTTCAAAGTTTCGTGGGATCCAGGTACAGTTGTCAGTGGGTTACGGTGTTCATCTGCGATGGCTGCACTAGTTCATGTGAGTGAACGCGAGGTCATCTACCTCGATTGCACGCCAACGAAGGCCATCGCACGGGTTTTGCAAACGCTCCTCCAAAGCAGCCGATCGGGTGAGTTAAGCATGTTATAAACGGTATTGTATACAGGGATAGTTGAAACGCCGTTAAGTATCTTGTCGAGACCATCTCTGGCTGTCCGTACTGTCGTGTCCATCGAGATCGAGTTTTAGTACAACGCCACCAGAAGAAAATAAAAACAGCGCAATCAAATACCTCATTCATCTTCCCCACTGCCACACCCTACGCGAGTCCGTTGCCACTTAACGTGACAGTATCTTGAGCAAATACGCCAGCCTTCTCATCACTACCCTCCGACTGCAAGTCGGTGATCGTGCGGCAGGCTTAAATGCAGTCGAGCTCGCTGCGACGTGTTTGCGTAACAGCCTCAGACACTAGTACGATGGAGTCCGCCCATATGTACAGTGACGTTATTCTAGAAGACCGCAATGTACTGTAGTCCGGATTGATGCAATCCGAGTCGATACTCAGACAGACTACCCAGACAAATGGTAAACTGCATCTTGTTCCTAGCATATCGCAAACAGTCACATATTTACGTCACGCCGTCGGATGTGTGTGTCCGCCGATGATGCATGATGACTGCCAATCCGATGATTTACGCTCGATTTTCCAAGCAACGAAGGTATAATGGGTGTTTCAATTCGGTCATGAAATGAAACACTAACTCAGCCTGAGGCTCTACGTGGCTATTACCCATCCATGACCGAGCGAAACTTCAAGTCGATTTTGAGATTGCTGAACAACTAAAGGACAAGAATGACTTCAAAGTTCGTGCCACTACCACCAGCTGTCTGGCCTGCCGCTGCACGTAAAATCCACACCAAAGAATAGACCGTCATCGGCAAGGGCTTGAAATCAATCGATCGAGCCTGTGCCAAAACAGCACTCGCTCCGAGTCGGAATTCAAACTTCCAAGTTCCCACTGTCCGACCCAATTTAAAAAAATGAAAAAAGAACTGCAACTAGTAATCTAGCAAAGGCCCGAGCACTTATAATAACAGGTAAAGGCTGGTTTTGTCAATGCACATCTTTCTGCCTACTCTAAGTACTCCATGCTTCGTAGATCCTCGCACGTCATTCAAACATGATCCCTCAGGTTCCCGATACTGATATTGGCGTATCTGCTTTCAGCAGTCCTGATGCTATAAAGAAGGCTCAAAAGCGGATCGAGGAAGAGATAAAGGCATTGAGATCAGTGATTGCAGCCCGGAAACGACGCCATAACTCGCTCACTATTACAGCACGGCTGCCTGCAAATGTTTTGTCGGCCACCTTTTTATATGTTCAACAAGTTGATCCCACTAGTCACCGGGAATACCAGCGGGAGGATTCGAAATTGGCATGGATCTCGCAAGTAACACACGTATGCAGTCGTTGGCGTCAAATTGCAATGGAGTGTCCAGAGCTGTGGGCAACAAATATTCCTTTTAATTCGCGTTTCAGATTGTCAGAAGAAATGGTGAAGCGTTCCAAAACGGCACCATTGGATATAGAGGTTATCATCTGCTCTCGAAATCGGCAGCTTATTGCATCAGTTTTGCACAACTTCTCTCGCATACAAAAACTACACATCCACTGGCACAAGGAAACGTTTGAAATGCGGCAGTGGATTGTAACACACTTTGTTGAGCCTGCTCCTATGCTCGAAAGCCTCACGCTCAATGCTGCTGGCTCTCACTCAGCCCGGAGTCGGGGTCACCGCTATAGCATACCCCACAACCTCTTCTCAGGAATTGCTCCTCGTTTACGCAGACTCAACCTTGGCGGCGTTAAGGAGATGGACTGGCATTCTCCACTGTTGTCCACACTCACGTCCTTGACAATCCACATGTCTGGTATTCGTACAAGAGCGCCTTCACTGGATTTATTTATGTCTGCTTTAAGGAACCTTTCCCGCTTGGAAACTCTCGACCTCCGGGATGTTCTTCAAGTTGCCTCCCTTGCAGATATTAACCCTTCCAGATGGACTTCCATTTTTTCCCCCAACCTGACTCGCATCAAACTTGAATGTGATCTTCAAGTGTGCATTTTTATATTGAATCGACTAGTGTATCCTGCGACGACCTCCGTCATACTTGTCGGCACCATAAGGGGACGGGATAACGAAGAGCTCTCAGCCTACTTTCCTTCTGTGACTGGGCTGGGAGATATTTTTCGTAAATCAGGTCTGCTTCGACATCTTACGGTATGCTACCGTGCTGAAAAGATACGTTTGACAAATTGCCGTATCGTGGCTTCTTCACCTATCACTTGGTTCACTGGTCACGGGTTCCCAGTGGATGTCACTCTGGATATCCACGCTTCACATTGGCATGCATGGCTGTTAGGGCAGTTGCTGCCATTAATCTGGGAGTCAATGCCCATGGCAGACCTGGAATCATTACAGGTTAGACAAGACGATCCGCTGAATATTTGGCCAGACCTCTTCGCTAGGTTGTCAGGTGTCCCCCTGAAAATCTTGAAGGTCACGAATAACTCTGGGATTAAGTTCTTGAAAGCCTTCTCGGCCCACATTCCAGTACTGGAATCCCAACCTCTCCTACCATGCCTACCATCTCTCGGTCAACTATCAATCACGCGGTGGGATTTTAAGGACAGAGCAGGTGGTAGGACTTGTTTCGAGCGGTTGAAAGCTTGTTTGGAGGATAGAAAAAAGCATAGTGCTGCCATCGGTAGACTTGCTGTCCAGGATTGCTTTCATGTAACTGCTACCCACATGAAAGAGCTGAAAGATGTTGTTGCAGTTGACTGGGATGGATGGGAGGGGCCGAATTCGGATCTCTCCGATGATGCAGAGGACGACGAGGCTAGTAGTGAGGAGGATGAGCATGTTGAAGATGAGGACGAGAGTGAGGAAGATGAGGACGAGAGCGAGGAAGATGAGGACGAGAGCGAGGAAGATGAGGACCAGAGCGAGGAAGATGAGGACCAGAGCGAGGAAGATGAGGAAGAGAATAAGAACGAGGAAGATAGTGAGGATGGCAACAGTGATTATGACGAGGAAAACAAGGTCCATAGCGAGGAAGAGGATGATAAAAGCGAGGACGGCGATGAAGAACCTGAGGACGGTGGAGAAGAACCTGATGAAAGCGAGGAATAACCTGGTAGAGACATTGGAGGAGAACACCGAGGTTGGGTTTAACTTTATCTCCGCTCCGGTGGTGCCGACGTCGTTACACACTCATGTGCTTCAAAGTGGAGGTCGGCGTCTTCACGTTGGGTGTAGGAGGCTGGCTCTGCTCGGCCTGCATGCAATATATATCCAGTATCCAGTTTCATAGACTCGCACTAGTTGAAAGAGTTCGTTGCCTGCACCAATTTGACGATATGTTTTGAGCTGTGCACAGGCCCGGGCAAGCATGAGTATGTGATAAAGAGTGAATATGGTGAAGAAGGCGTACTAAACGCCATGGATTGTAACCAGCTGCCATCAATAACGACGTAGAGCCTCCGCAACGTAAATAACGCCGCCAGCCACATAATGCATGCAACCCCCGCAAGCACGCCCCACACGCATATAGAAAGCGGCCTGACCTTCAAACTCAAACCGCTTCTCAAAACATGCCTAAGGACAAATGATATTCTTGGTCGTAGACATCGTCGGAGCCTATTAAGTCTTGGACGAAGGTTTGGTGTCAATGAGATCAAGTATTTGAAAAACAACGGGTATCTGGCCTATAATGGATGTGATTAGTTCCCGCTACACCTTTTGACCAAACATCATGGGATACCCACCGACTTGCCAATCCTCCGAAGAGCGCAACGTCGACAAAAGCTAAGAATGCAACTTGGAAGTTCTCCCTGTCGACACGGTGCTTCCAGAGCCGCGCCACACCAGATTCCATATTCCTACTCCGTGTGTGCATCTGGCCTCAAAACCAGCTCGTCATACCCGCTCGTGAAATAAATTTGTTTTACGCTGGGAAGAAATGCTGGGACGTATATATTGTCTCCTGGCACAATGAAAACGATGTTAGCAGTGTTGGCGACCGCTTCAAGGCCGGCCCGTATAGGATACGGGGGGCATGGGCCACAGTACGGTGGTATGGATGGAACACTGTCAACTTTGTCCCCGCCGGCAACGCTAAGGCTGCGAGTCTATTCTTCGGTGTTAATTTTAAGTGCAGGGGCGGGCCAAACAGCTGGTAGTGGCACGAACGTTCTTGTCCTTCAATTGTTCAGCAGCCACTTCGGTTGTTCCTCCGCCAGAAACTGGCAGTCGAAGTTCGATCTCGAAGTCAACTTGTTGAAGTTCCGCCCGGTCACAAATGGGTACTGTAGGCACGCAGAGCCTGAGTTACTTTTTCCAGCTGTAATTCATGGCTGAATTGAAGTACCTTTGTTGCTTGGAAAATCAAGCGTGAATTATCGGATTCAAGTTGGCAGTCATCATCAGACGCGCACATTACGGTGTGACGTAAATGTGTGGCCGTTTCTGAGGTATGCTAAACGAGATGCGGAACCATTTGTTTTTGGGTACTAGTCTGCCTGAGTATCGACTCGGGTGTACATTGCGGTCTTCTAAAATAATGTGTATGGGCGGACTCCATCGTACTAGTGTCCGTTATGGAAACACGTCTTGACCGCATTTAAGCCTGCTGCACGATCGCTGACTTGCACCCAGGGTGGTGATGCCAGTGAGAAGGCTGGCGTATTTGCTCGACATGCTGTCACGTCAAGTACCACTGTTTAATTGGCGACGGATTCGCGTAAGGTGCGGCAGTGGGGAAGACGAATCAGGTGTTTGATTGCTTGGGGGGGTGCTGTTTTTATTTTCTTCTGGTGGAGGTGTTGCACTTAAACTCGATCTCGGCGGACACGAGGGTACGGACAGCCAGAGATGGTCTCGACAAGACACCTAACAGCGTTTCAACTACCGTTGTATACAATACCGTTTATAACATGCTTAACTCGCCCGATCGGCTGCTCTGGAGAAGCGTTTACGAAACCCGTGCGATAGTCTTCGTTGGCGTGCAATCGAGGTAGTTCACTCCTCACACGAACTAGTGTCGGCCATCGCGGGTAAAAGCCGTAACCCACTGACAACTGTACCCGCATGCTACGTTTGAAACAAAACAGAATGTCCACCGGTCGCGGCATAGTTTTTCGTACTCTATTGGACAGGTGCTTAAACAAAGCAAAGGGTAGAAGGACACCCAGTTTTGGTAAAGGTTTCCTTCCACAAAGGCGTGGTGGAGGAGTGCTTGCGTGGCAGTTTAAGTGATGTGAACTATGAGACAAGAGCGAACGTACGCCATCGTGAAAATAGGGATAAACGTGCCGATATTCTGTGCAAAGCTTGGTCTTCCTGAATCCTGATGGTGCATAAGAAACGTTCCCGACTGTCTATAGACATATATGCGGACGACTAGGGTATTGTTCCGTCAACATCGCGTTGGAAAAAAGTAACGATAGAAAAGTGACACGAACCATTGATGACGAATACCTCGCGCACAACGTTTGCTTCTGTAGGATGTTCTGTATTCCATTCGATATTAACGTTCCCGATTTTACGAAGATACGGGCTGGGGGATTGCGTCCATCAACATTATATTGGAAAAACCGACGAAAGAAACGCAATACAATCCGCCTACCTTGCTGGTGAAAACCCAATGTCCAGCATTCGATTTTATAGCGGTCTTTATATTCCATCGTATGACGACTTATGTTCCTGATCGTCCAAAGATATATATGAGAAGGTCTAGTACGAAATCCATCAACATCAAATTACGAGAAGCCAAGAAATGAGAAAGCGACACGAACCTTCCATAAGCAGGTATTGACGGGGGCCTCGTGAAACAATGCTCGCTTCCACACGGCGTGAGGCTTTACTCTGAATGCGCTGATACTCCTTGCGGGGGCGGCGAACGTTCTGCGGCAAGATAACGTCGTCAATTGCCCGAAAATACACCGGTAGAAGCCTGGGGTATGGATTCGTGAATATTGTACTGACAAAAAGCAGCAAAAGAAACATAACACGAACCTCTCGACGGAACTCTGAGGGTTGTTGATGTGAACCCTGTTCACGACGTTCGCTTCTATACACTGTTCTGCCATCCGTCGTCATCGTGAAAGCGCCTAGAAGATGATCCTGGGTATCGTACTTCAACAAGAAATGCCGAAAACTCACCTTGAGAGTTTGTCGTTGCATGGCAAGTAGCGAGACACAAATACGACTGAATTCCAAGGTGATACCCCACCCCATGCCATCATCGTTTATGTCCTACACACTACCCGCAGTTACTATCACCACCGATTGTGCGAGGCGACAGCGAAGACTGGGGGTCCACGGTCCATTAGATTTGGATTATAATACCGAACAAACCGCACACTAACATGACGCTAAAAAGCGACTTCAAATTTTCGTATTCATGCCGCCGCTACTTCATAACATTGTGCGGATGCTTAATGAGATGGGTGGAAGTGGTGGAACAGAAGGAATGTCTATAAACCTGAGTGATCCAAAATTAGAGACATAAGTAATACGGAGAGAAAGTTGACATACCCAGGCCTATGTTCACGGTTTCATTCTTGTGAACCAACATTCCCATCATACTACGCAGTTAGACGAGCTGTATCTATAAAACATGGATACATGGCGGTGAGTGCAGGAGCAGACGGAGACGTTCAGGGTGCTTACCCGTCGCATAAAACTACTCATTACTCGGATTTCCAATGCATTCGTCTCGGAAAAGACGACAAGCTCCATCGCATGCCACCCTGGCCTAACTACAAGAAGACCGTACAACATTGCCCAGAGCCGGGTTACAAAACCTTACAACAGAGGGAGTGTAGTAGAGTTCCATGTCTTCTCTGGAACACCTCCTTCTTCCTTCAATGTCAGACTACTTGGTTGACCTGAACGAAGTTTAGTGCAGAGATCTCAAACGGTGCTTTGTGACCGTGACGGATGTAACGTCATCACGTGGTTCGACTCAACAAACCGCGAACTTCAAGCTTGGTCGGAGCTGAGCGAGAGAAATCGAGAAGTAGCGATGACATAAACTTTTATCAATCAGTATCAAGGCAATTCTAAAATTGATGCACTACCTCGATTTCTCATTGATATCAATCAGGATACATCTATATACAACAACCATATTTTTATCTATACATGATTGCTCGATCCCCCTAGGTCACAAATATCTAGTAATTTCGGGACCCGTCGATAATAATTGATCAGATCGACAACAACTGAATATTCCATATATAGCATTAACCACATATCACAGGTCCACAATAACGCAGGCATGAAAAAAGATATCTATGTGGAATATAATAGTAGCAGTCAACTATCAGGATTCAACAGCGATTCAGAGGGGAGATTCAGCGGAGATTCAGACAGCGATTCAACAACCCAAAACATGACTTGAATCATCCATTTTTTTGAATTGTTGGATCACCTCTGGAGGTGCTTAACTTTTTTGAATTGCGATTCACTCATGGACGATCCAACCTGGCCATCCTCTTTTGTCACCAATTTCAAAATTATATTTGTAATCTGATCGTTAACTGCATTTTCCAATATCATGCCATTTCAACGCAGTTTCTACTATCAACAACCTCTTGTCCACTGAATCGATGGCTTCCAAGGCCAAAACCACTGCAAAAAAATGAGTTTCGAGATGCGGTGGCATTTACGTTGTTCATATTCTCGCCGCAATTTGGAGTACAGCTGAATAAGAGTTTTTGCTCGAGCAATGCGTTGGGGAGGTTTGGCCATGGGAGCAGTGATTAGAGAAATTGACTTGTAATAGTACTAGTATTTTATCAAATTGCATATATACTGAATCCAACTATGAATCCACCATGAATTGCTGTGGAAAACCTTGACAGTCAAAGTAACATGGCGATTCACTGGCGATTCATGGAAGATTCACGGATCTAAATCAGACCTGAATCACCACTGAATCACCTATCTGAATCCTCGTTGAATCCCAATAGTTGACTGCTACTAATGTGAAGTGAAAGATTGATGATTCAGAACAGACGAAGAACACCCATGCCAAAGAATCATCTACATCTTTGGAATATATCACCTCCATTAGCAGCCACACTAGCCACACTCTACTTCTGTTAGTTTTCCACAGAATATTCAGCTGGTGTTGAAATGTTGATAGAAACCATACCACAATTTACCTTTTCCTTCTCTGCCACAAGCTTCAAAGACTGTTCTTCATACTGCTAAGAAACAATATATCAGATTCCTGCAATTATTTGTACTTGAAATCCATGATTGAACACTCATCTTTAGATCTTCTGGTGACAGGTTATCAAAGTATGTCTCAAATTCTACTGTGGTTCCTTGTGGATTATTCAGGCACCAATCTTGGGAACAGAGACTCCTGGTAATACATCAGTTGTAGAGCATTATTCAATGCTTACAACAATAATCACACCTTGTGGTAGTTGTTCTTCCAGGCCACATCTTCGAAGGCTTCTTGGCAGCTGTTGGACCAGGTGTAGTATTCTTCAATGTTCCTGTGGTGAGACCATTGATGTGGTTTCCACTGTGGTATTCTGGGTTTGCCATGATGGGTGGAGAAGGAACTACAGCAATAGATGGCTGCATCATGCAGTCAGGAGACGAAGCCATCATGGTGGCAGAATCACTTGAGATAGTGGCTGGAATGAGATTGTTCAATATTGGTGAAAAAACAGCAGGAGTTGATTTGGCAGCTGGAGCCGATGTGGCTGGAGCTAGAGTTAATATAGCAGCTGGAGCGAGATCACCCAAGGCAGTGGCTGAAGTGAGATCACTCATAAAAACAGTGGGAGTCGGTATGGCAGCTGGAGTCAATGGGGCCATAGCTAGTGTCAATATAGCAGCTGGAGTGAGATCACTTGAGGCAGTGGCTGGAGTAAGATCACTCATGGTAGCTTGAGCAGATAAGGCCATTGATGCAGACAACAGAGCAGGATCACCCAAGCTAGGGACCATGGCATGAGCATCAGTTGAAGATGCTAGTGGAAGGAAGGCTATCGATACAGAAGGCAGGACAGAATCACTCAAGATAGGCACTGGAAATCCAGTTGAAGTGAGTACACTCATAGAATCCAGGAAACTGGCTGGTAGAGTCATGGTATTTTGTACCTAAGACAATGTCAGTTGTATCCAATTCTTTGTGTCACATTGAGACTCACTTTGAAGCTAGTATCAGGTGTAGTGATGGCAAGACTAGCTTTGTTGTTGGTAACTGAAGTGTTGACTTTGAGGCTAGGATCAATTGTCGGAATGGGGGTGATGTCGATTGTTGGTATGGAATTGATGCTTGGTGGTGTGCTACCCTGTAAAGATACAGGAACTTGAGAAACATTCATATTGATCATTGAATCTGCAGTAAAATTAAGCATATCAGTATCAGTGGCGTTGACCACTGAATGCTGACTTGCCTATCATATGGACCATGGTCAGTACATGGTCAGGTATGTAAGGCTAAGCAAATACTTACCACCACATTGCTTGTTTCTGAATCACCCTGTACCATATCTTTGATATCAATCACCAGCTCAATCTTTGTCTTCTTCGATGCTAATTTTGTTGATGCTTTGTGAGCATGTTTTGAACTGGTTTCCAGAGATGATGGCTCCTCATCCTCCTGCTTCATTTTTACTTCAGAGGTCTGCTGATTAACATACCAAGATGGATAGTTGTCTGTCACAATTTGCTCTGCTTTCCAATCATGCTCACAGAATCTTAGCTCTGGAAAACAGGATGCCATTCCATTGCAGTATTGTCTCCTGGTCTCAGCATCAGCTTGTCCCCATTTCAATGGAGCTGGTCCTCTTTTAGCAATTGAAACCCAGATGGCGTATGCAAGCTTGCAAATTTCGGAAGCCCTGTTGCCACCAATTGCTGTACTGTCTTCTTCAACAAATCACATCATGACATTGATTCCTTTTGCTGTGTGCCTCCTCTCATGGACCTGGGGACCTAAACTAACATCATGAAGTACATCAGATATTGATTCTGTCCATTGTTATTTTGTCCAAAACTTGACTTCAGGATAATCCTTCTGGGATAGAGGCAACAATGAAGAGTCCACTTGACTAAGCTGGGACTGGATGTTATCTCCTGGATTTGGGATAGCTGTGAGAAGTGCACTATAAGCTTCACTTGGGTTTGTGAGATGCTAGCACATTTGTTAACAATTGATAATTAAACCTTACCAAAGCATGTTGTAACATGTCTCAATCACTATATTTTTCTTCTCTAGATTGGCCAAGTAATTTCATAGGTTGTTGACCTCCTCTTCCAGTGTTCTGACTTGTTCATGCAAGGAGCCTACCATAGGTGATGAAGCCATGCAGTTTGTGAAATGATAGAGCCTTGGTAGTCTGAAGAGGTGTTCTAAAGTACAATAACCTCAAAAGGACTCTTGAAACACTTAAAAATCCAGTACTCACACTTTCCAGAGAATTAGAGGGTATGCTATAAAAAAGAGTGGAACCATGAGACACATAAGACATTGGGCTGATACTGCAACCAATAGAGCTTCTTGAATTTGCACCTGGAACAAGAAACATGGCTGAATTAATAGTGGAGCTCAGAGTGCTGGAGCTATGTATATGAGATCTATAATGAGAGAAGATGCACTGCGTCGCTGGCAGCTTTCACCATATTATTTATTTGTATGACTTCCAAAAATAGACACTACAAACAACGATGACACTACATGTTTGAAATTTGAAAAATGAAGGTTACAAAATTGTAGCAACAGGTAGAGGTATGGTAGCAGCAACGAGAGGGGGGGGTGGTGCCTTCTCGTCGTCCCCATCCTCATTGCACCCTGTTTCCACCCCACGAGCAGTTGCTCGTGGTGGCGGTTGGGGGTGCTGTCATGGTCGTGGTCGTTGTCTCGTTGTTGTTGTTGTTGTTGTCTCATTGTTGTTGTTGTTGTTGTTGTTGTTGTTGTTGTTGTTGTTGTCTCATCATCGCTCATTGCACCCCGTTTCCACCCCACGAGCAGTTGCTCGTGGTGGTGGTTGGGGGTGCTGTCGTTCTTGTTGTTGTTGTCTCGTTGTCATTGTTGTCTCATTGTTGTTGTTGTCATCTTATTGTGGTTGTGGTTGTGGTTGTTGTCTCGTTGTTGTTGTTGTCATCTTGTCACCATCATCATTGTCATTGTTGTCGTCTCGTCGTCATTCCACCTGCTATCCACCCCACGAGCAGTTGCTCGTGAGGCTGGGGGCAGGTGGTGTGTCGTTGTTGTCCTGTGGTGGGGGGTGCTGTCAATGTTGTTATAGCACTATTATAATCTAAAAATTGAATGAAAACATTAGTTAGTTAGAAAAAAACAAGAACGAAAGATATAAAAATACCTAGGACCCAAACGACGCTAGATGTCGTTTGGGCCCATATCAAACGCGGTGCGGCCATTGTGGTTGTTTCCTAGTCGTCCTCGCTCCCATTTCCACCCTGCAAGCAGTTGCTCACAGCAGTGGTTGGGGGTGCTATGGTGGTGGTGGTCATGCAACATCCTGTAGTTTTAAATTAGAAGTGTGTCGTAAGTGAATCAACAAGGTCATATGACCACTCACCTGACCGGAAGTTCAGTACCAGAATACCCATGCATACCTGTAACACCATGGAAACGGGTATGGTGTTGCACGGGTCCGGCAAACTCAAACCTGTACCCGTGCACACCATAAGCAGATTATCATGGGTTTACCCATACCCATGTCATGCCTTACTGACGGCCAACATCATTACTGAGTGTTTGAGCAAGAGATGCTCACGATATTGGAAGCCCTCCTTAAATGGGAGGACAAGTTGTTGGGGTACCATATCCATGTGGTTACAGATCACAAGGTCTTAGAATTCTTTAAGACGCAATTGTGCCTTTCTAGCTGACAGACGAGGTGAATGGACTACCTCGCCAGATTCAATTTTGATATAAGGTACATTAAAGGTACCTTGAATAAGGTAGCAGATGCACTATCTAGATATTACAAGCATGACTACTGGATGGAGGTGCCAGGGTTACAAGACTATGTCAACACTGATGTAAGATTGGACCCAGAGCATGACGACTTGCCATAGGAGCATCTCTTCGAGGTCGAAGAGGGAGTCATCGAATCTAGGGCGAGAGGTGTAGACCTCCACATGAAGATGTCTCATGAGGACACCTTTGAGGAGGATATCCAAACAGGATATGCAAAGGATCCATTTTTCCAAAGGGTCATGGAAAAGATAGGAAATAGCTCGCCCTTTACAGTAAGGGACAGATTCATATGGGTCCAGAATAGAGGGGGAGAGGACATAGTATGTGTCACCTCCACAGAATCGACCAATACAATGTTGAGGACAAGAATATTGGAACAAGCCCACTGAGTGGTGGGCCATTACGGGCCTGAGCGTACTGCCAAGTATGTGAGGAGGTGGTACTGGTGGCCTCGCATCTACAGTGAGACAGAGAAATTCTGCAAGTTGTGCGAGACTTGCACACAGGCTAAAGGCGAGTATCAAAAGCCGGCAGGGAAATTACACCCATTGCCCATTGCCACTAGGCCTTGGGAATCAGTGAGAACAGACTTTATCAGTCTGTTTCCTGAGGAGAACAGATTTAACTACCTATGGGTAGTTATTTGTCGAATGTCTTCAATGGTGCACCTAGTGCCGGTGAACACTAAGACGACAGTGTTCCAGCTGTCAACAATTTACATGCATGAAGTTGTGAGGCTTCACGGTTTGCCATTGGAAGGATGCCTGGTTTGGCAACCTACACTGGACTTAGGTGGATGATGATGACAGGATCAAATTATCTTCGTTGCACGGAAGTGGGAACGTTAGCTACTACACA